>JAAEAF010000098.1:0-179959 GCA_011037195.1 Triatoma infestans | reverse complement strand
CCTTTACTAAACAGAGCAGTTTTCCCGCTTTCGATGGATTTCATTACATTTGGTACACAAACTATAAAATTTGTCACTTCTACTCTTGAGAACTGGAGTAAGAGAAAGTTGTGTGAGTGTTTCACACCAGATTTTTTTCATTATTAAGGTATTTTAGTCACACACAATACACAAATACACACGTACATACAGACCATTCGCTAAACAATATTTTTTCATAATCAAGGGGACGTCAAAACATGTATTTCCGGTGAAAAATCAAAATCAATTTCAATTATTCAATTGGGTCAATTTCGAAAACTTGACACGATCGCTTCTTGCTAGGGATAAGAGGAAGTAATTATTACAATGGAATGAATTATTTATGTATCACAATTTTAACCTTCTCTTACACCTTCTAAGACGAAGTATTTTGCGATCGTATCAAATTTTCGTAATGAGTTTTCAACGGACATACATGTCTTCAGGTCCCCTGTGTATAAAAAAAAAATGTTTTTAGGTGTGCGCGAGTGTGTGTGCGTGTATAAAAAAAATATCTCAAAAACGAATAATCGCAGGAAGCTCAAACTTAGTATACCGTTTACGTATTGCCACCGCTTCTGACACGAAGGTATCGAGCAAAATCAATCACCCGGATGTGCGACTTTATTGAATCTATTTTTTTTCAGTTTACGCGATTTTCTTGAAAACGACTTCAACTACTTTTCTCTAAACTTCGCATACTATCTACCAACATAAATTCCTATCGTTTTTAATTGAAATATTTTCCAGAGAAAATTGAATTTTGGCGGTTCTGAGGGAATAGTAGTGTAAACTTTTTTTTTCTAAAGTAGTTGAATACAATATATGATTTTTACCACCTATATATATATTAATACACATTACAAACATTGATAGAATTCCAAATTTATAGTAAATCAGTTAACTGGAAGTGCGCCGTTTCCGAATAGATTTTTGGGTTTTATAGAGTTATCTCGATAATGGCTATAATGAGTTTTCTTTAATCTTGGAATGCTCTCTGCGCACATAAACTTCTATAACTTTTGTAAAATCTGGTTTGAAACACTCACACAACTTTCTCTTACTCCATTTCTCAAAATTATTATTGACAAATTTTATAGTTTGTGTAGTCAATTTAACGAAATTCGTCGAAAACTGAAAAACTGTTCAGTAAAAGCGCACTTCCGGTTTACTAATTTTCTTGAAACTCGGAATTTTAGCAATCTATTTATTTCTAATTAATTTTGTTCGGATGATAGAATTGTATAATCAACTATGATAGCACTTTAGAGGAAGCTGTAACCCCATCCTTCCCCTAAAACTGCCCTTAAATGAATTTTCCCAGAGAAATGTTTTAAATAAATGATGTAGATCATTGCATGTTTAGTTTATATACGAAGTTTCAAGAAAATCGTCTGAGCAATTTTTAAGAAAATCGCGAAAAAGTGAAAAAAAAATCATTTAGTAAACTGGTAAAGTAAACGCACTTCCGGTTATCCGATTTTATCAAACTCGGAATATCAACAACATATTCAATTCTAATTAACATTATTTAGATGATAGAATTGTCTAATAAACTGAAGTAGCACTTTACATGAAAACCTAACCCCACCCTTGCTCCAGAAGTGCCCTTAAATGAACTTTCCCGGAGAAATGTTTCAAATAAAAGTTATAGTTGTTAATATATGTAGTTGATATAATAAGTTTGAAGAAAATCGTTGGAGCCATCTTTGAGAAAATCGCAAGAACGTAAAAAAAGCAACTTGTAAAGTGGTACTTTCGGTTGAGAAAGTTTGACAGATGACCCACTATTGGATCCCATGGTGATAACTAAACGGAATATCAAGTTCGAACTTCCTACGATTTTTCGTTTTTGAGCTATGCTGTTCACATGCATACCCACACACACACACACACACACACACACACACACAGACCATTTGCTAAAAACCACTTTTTTGGACTCAGGGGATCTCAAAACGGAGATATATCCGTTGAAAACTCGATATCGAAAATTTGACACGACTACAATACTTACTTTTACTAGGAGTAAGAGCAAGTAATATACATATATATTTTGGATAGTTGTGCGGAATTGTGTGGCGTTAAATTTCAAATCTTATTTGAGATCTTTCAATGCTATTAACATGGTTTTCCGGGATAGAATGTAACCACAGTGAAATGACTACCTATGCCAAGGAGTGTCTACCAGCATATATCCCCACCTATGTATATTTATATTACCGCTCGGGGGGGTGGGGAATAAATCCAAGTAAACAGTAAATTTGTTAATTTTAAAATAAATTGTATTAAGAGAAAGTCTTGTGTGTGATTTACATCAGATTTTTGTTTTATATTTATCTCAACTGAGGCGGTACAATTCAATATCTTTATCGGTTTTTAAAGAAATTATGGCAAGAAAATATTCCACAGAGACGTATCAATACAGAATCAAAGACGCAGTAAAGGAGAGAGAAAAGGAGCGAAGAAAACGTTTAAAAACTGAAGAAGAAATGGAACTAAAAAGTGGGGTAAAGCCAGTAAATATTCCTAGGCAATATATCCAGCTTAGTTCCCCATTCAAATATAGCTTACTGCTGGGATAAAGTTTGCAAAGTAAAGGGTGAGCAGTGAACGTCGGTGAGCAACGCTTTTCCTTAGTAAACATTGCCCCAGAGCAGTTTTACTTTAGCAGTAGAAGAAAATACCTTCCTCCATCCGTGCGTTTACTCCCCCCCCACTTCTTGTGTCAGGGTGATTTATAAAAGTAGTCCGGTATTCTCATTGGAGGTCTAAATATCCCCTCGACCAGTCGCCAGTCCAACCAGAAAACGCATTAACTGTAACGAGTTGGCACTTAAATGAAACTCCTGGGTCACCTTACTAAAGCTAGCCCATATTCAGATCAATTTAACGTTATTTCTTAGAAATCATATATATAACGTTAAGCCCCACTAATCATCTGCAGTCTATTTGCATTTCAGCTCATTGCATGTTTATAATAATATAGTTTTGGATATGCATACTATGAAGTTTTATGCGTCCGCGTCGTTCTGCGGATTTATCAGAGATCTTATAGGACTTTGAACTTTCTTAAGTGCACGCAATTGTTTTCACCAACTGTATTTTAAATAAAAATATAATTTTTCTGCCAGCTTGTATTAATGTATTAATTATTAAAGTGAGTGAAATTATATTTTCAAACACAAATGACAAAAAGTAAAAGCAGCCATTCGCAAATGAGAAAAAGTAATATTATTGTACTGTAACTAGCCCGACATCTAGCGGCTGTACGCAAAAAACAAGAACATATTTTAATACAAATCCCAGATTGGTTGTACCAGACAGGGAGCAGGTCTTCCTAGAGAAAGGGAGTATTTGACTTGAATTAAAGTATTTGAAACTTTTATATATTTTTAATTTCTCCATTCCTAGTAGAAGAAAGTATTGCAATCGTGCCAGATTTTCCAAATTGAATTATCACCGGAAACATGTTTTATGGTCTCCTGAATACGAAAAGAATGTTCTTAGCGAATGGTTTGCATGAAGGTGCGAGTATCAGAATATCTCAAAAACGAAAAGTCGCAGAAAGTTAGTATTCCCTTTAGGTTTCTACCACCGCATCAAGCACGAAGATTTCGGTCAAAATCCATCAACCGGAAGTGTAACTTTACTGAATAATTTTTTCAGTTTTTCGAGATTTTCTCAAAAACGGTTCCCACGATACTATTTACACACACAAATACCTAATCACTTCTATTGCTAACATTTCCCAGGAAAATTGATTTTTTGGGGGTTCTGTGAGGACAGTAGAGTTATGCTTTTCTCTGCTGTACCATAGGGTTTTACCACCTACGTAATATTCATTCGCAATGGAAGCCTTGATTGAATTCTAAATTTGAAGAAATTCGGTACTGGAAGTTCGACTGTATAGAATAATAGGTTTCTGCGTTTATTTAGCATTTTCTCGAAAACGACTGTAACGATTAAACTTGGTATGCTAATTTCAGACAAAACGTATTACTTTTATTTAAAACATTTTTCCAAAAACAATAAATAATTTTAGATAGTTGTGCGGAATTTGAATTAGTATACCTGCACCTGTATCAGTACGGGATGTAAAAATGTATTACTTTATTCACTGTATGATAAATAACTATAATTAATAATAATCAAATCTGGAAGTTCTGAGGAAGGTGTGAAGTCACAGTTCACTAAAAAGTGTCGTTTTTGTAGATCGTATATAAATTATTGAATATATATTATTCAACTAATTTAGTAAAAATTTGAAAAAAGTACAAAGAGCGCAAGCTTTTTGACGTCTGTAATTCTGTTTGGATGACTCGTTTAAACTAATATTAACAGGTTTTCTCAGTTTAATATTAAATAGAGCTTACTGGAGTGCGTAATTAAAACATTCAACATTTAAATTAATCAATTAAAACGACATTAAAGCTCATTAAATGAACAATTAATTAAAATTTAATTAATAAGAAGTCAACTAGAAACGAACCAAGATAATTAGACATCATATAATGATAATTAGATAACTAATCAACTAGGGCGTATGAGAAGGGGGGTGGTAGTAGCAGGACACTTGATAACAAAGTTATTAGAGCGTAAAGTGTCACGTTAAGAAAATTCTAATATATTTTCAGGTTGTGTTGTTTCTAACGACATCCCCTTGCTGGCCTGTTTCAAGATTTATTACCCTCAGGGTTAAATGAATTTAAAAGGAATAAAGACTGATAATAAAGAGATTTCTCGGGAATTTTAAAAACGCTTTCTTTTTTTTTTGCCTAATTCAATTTTACTTATAATGTTACATTTTCAGAACTAAGAGAAAAAAATGTAAAAATTACGCTAAATTTATTACGATTAATATTAATTGTTCACTTAAGTAGAAGCCAATAAAAAGAATTCGGAGCAGATTAAAAGAAAAAGAAAATCTCTAGATTGTCTACTTTTATTTTCAAGACCAAGGAATCCTTACAAATTGTTCTAACTAATTGCATTTAACTCTGATACATTAGAACAAGCGCAATCTATAGCAGACTTTAAATTTACCTCTTTGATGAGGCTTCTAATACAGTAAATTTAGAAAAACAATCGAAAGTACTTTTCTGAGAAAGCCGTAGGGACAAGATATTGTTGTAAAGCACTCATTGAGGGTTAGTACTGGCAGGTAGTAAAAACTTATTCTGTACTGTTACATTTCTGGTCAACCGACTTTCTTCAAATTTGTATTAATATTTATATAGATGGCTGACTATACCATACATTAAACTGAAGTGTTACTTTAGAGGAGACCAAAACGCTCCTGTACACCGAAACATAATTCTAAAAAAAATCACACTTCTTCGTGCTCATAGGATTTCAAAACATGTCATGGGGGAACACGTCATGCCATGTAAGACATGCCATGGGGAAAACCGAATTTAGAAAAGTGTGGACATGAAAGCAATATTTTTTTTTGTGGTATAATGCACGCGACCAAAAGAGGCTACTGTGCCACTATACAGGTGTCAAGGGTGAGACAATTCACCTGCAGCACCTTTTCCAGATTAAGACCTCTAAGGAATCCAAGATCTGGGAAGGTTCTAGGAAAAGAATCGCCTGGTCCTACGCTGGCAATCTTCTTTGGTTTATAGCATCGCAGTCCGTTAGCATGTGTAATGGAGCCTCCTCCATCTCCACCCAGATGGTATCGTTTTAAGGCCCAGCTTCTTCAGGTGCCCCTGAGTCTGAAATGCCTCGTGAGGAAACCAGTGAGCAAACGAAGCCTATTTTTACTTGTACTGACACGCTTCAGATCTTTTCTGGTTAAAACCGCCCAGATAGATATAAGCTTAAGCTCAGTACTGGTAGGATTTGCCAGGGCTGTGCTCTCTTCACTTCCTACTCAATTCTAAATTCTTCCCGAAGAGACTGGCCACTTACTTATTCAGGCCCCAAAAAGGGTGATGCAACACCTTTTACTACATGCAAAGTCTATTTTTACTCCGATTGATGCACGCTTGAGATATTCTCCGGTCGTAACTGCCGAAAGAAGTCTTAGCCTTGCCTAAGTTCTGGAAAGGGTTCGCTCCAAAGCGACTTCCCTTCGGGTCTGAGCTCCTGTTGAAGAAACTGGTTTAGCCCACAAAAGGGTTCCGGATTCCTGTTAAAGAGGTTACAGCGCCCTTCCTTGCCAGGATGTCGACGAAATATCCTTGCTCCCAATACAAGGTCCTGGCAAAAATACCATATATTTCAATGAAATGACAAACTTTATTAAACGTCTCAACTTGCACTCAGAAACTTCTTAAAATGAATTTTCTCGGTGAAATCATGCCAGATAAATCTATTAGATTGATATATGTATGTGGAGCCAATATTCCATTTTTTGAAATAAGTCGTAGGTAACTTTTTCAAAAAATACGAATGAATAGAAAAAATCCTAATAGAATATCAAATATGAATTTTCTACAGAGTTTTTTGTCCACACCAACACACACATGCCTAAAAACATTTAATTCGAACTTTATTCAACTTTTCCGTTAAAATTTCAGAAGATTGCGTTGCTTTCCTTTACAGCATTAGTTATTCATTTTAAATTAGCTTTTTTTAGTGAAGTATATAAAGCAATTAACTGATTGACTGGGATTCTGTTAATAGAAATTTTCAACATGAATTTTCCACATAAAATAACTACACCATTAAATTACGTCACTAACACTATTATATATATAATGACGTCATGATTCATATTCATATGGTCCCCCTTCTAGAAACTTGTTTCCTCTCGTGATATATTGTATAAGAGAGAGAGCTTATCAATTTCCAGCAGGGTGATCTATAATCTACCACTGACAGATAGGTATTGAATGTTACTAGATGGTGCGTATGGATTTATAAACTGGACAAAAGCAATAACAAATCTTATACTGATAGAATATTCAATGATCTATAGATGGATATAGGAGAGGCAAGTTCACAAACAAAACTATCAATGCGATCATATATTATTAGATAATTTTAAGAATTCTACTTGAATTAGTGGTGTAAAATTGACATTATATTTTCCTCGTAATGTCAAATTAATTCTATTTTATCTTAGACTTTCCCAAAAATAGTTTCTCCTACACCTTGTAAGATAATGTATTGCGATCGTATCAAATTTTCGATATTCAGTTATCACTGAAAGTATCTACATGTTTTGAATACTTGCATTCTGAGCACGAAAGTTTTTAGAGAATGTCTGCATGTGCATGTGTGAGATCAAAGTATCTCAAAAAAAAAAAAATCTCAGGTACACAAGAATTAGAATTAGAATGCTGCAGGGGGGGACTAAAACCCAGGCACCGCAGCCTCCCATTGAGGCTTACTGTGCCAACCCCTCAAACCTAGTAGCGGAAGCCCCCCCTCTTCATGAGGTCCAAAACCTTCCCCACCAGTCCCTCCTGGAGCACGATTTCCTCCGGTCTCAACGTGCCGAAGATCTCGTACCTCAGTCTGCCGATTGCAACGCAATCAAACAACAGGTGAGAGGCCGTCTCCTCCTCCTCCTGACACAGTCTGCACAAGGGCTCTACATCCACTAACCCCACCTTGTGTAGATGTTTTTTGAACCTGCCATGCCAGTAAACAGGCCCGTTATCAGAGAGATCTGATACCTGCTTAGACCCAGGATGTGTCTGGTCCTTCTTTCACACAGCTCTGGCATAACCATTTTGCCGTGCTTCGCTCCAGTGCTCAGCCTCCAGTATCGATTATGTTCCCTCCGAGTCCAGTCTCTCAGAGCCGCTCTTAACATACTTTTGGCCACCCCTAGAGCAGGTTCCGGTCCGAGGAAGGGAGCGTTCGCTCCCTTCCTGGCCAGTTGATCGGCTATTTCATTTCCCATGATCCCCTTATGCCCCGGCACCCATACTAGCCGCACTTTGTTGTGCCGGGCTAATGCCTCCAGGGAGTCTCTACACTCCCTGACCAAAGGGGAGGTGATTCTGAACGCCCGAAGAGCGTTCAGCGCAGCCTGGCTGTCCGAGAAGATGCATATCTCTCTATTTCTAGAGTCCATACGCAGGTTCTCCTCAGCACAGATCTTTATTGCATACACTTCAGCCTGGAATACTGTGGAGTAACCCCCGAGAGGCCTCGCAATACGTACCTCCGGTTTGACCCCATAAATCCCGGCTCCAGTTCCGCAGGCCATTTTGGACCCATCCGTAAACCAGGATCCCCCAATCCGGCCCCGTTTCTCCCAACTTTTAGCCCACTCCGACCGTGACGTTACTATCACTTGAAAGGGGAGCTCAAAGTGGAATGTTGGACAACTCACCTCCCCAGCCATCCTAAGGATAGGGCCAGGGTCTACCTTCTGAATAATGTCCAAGTGCTTGGCTAGGGAGCTTCTATGCTTCCATTGGCCGTTGTTCATTAGTCTGTACGCACTGGCTCTCGCCTCTGCCTGTATCAAAAGATGCAGAGGAGGCAACCCCAGCAGAACCTCTAATGCAGTCGTTGGGGCACTACAAAACGCCCCCGAAATCAGCATGCACGCCAGTCTCTGAACCCCAGAGAGGCTCTTCCTCGCGCCTTGCTGTTCCATTTTCGGCCACCAAACCACTGCCCCTCAGGTACACAAACTTGGTATTCCATTTTGGGACGACGATCGCATCTATTATCTGTTTGTACTATCCATCTAAATATGTAAATATCTACCACTTTTACAAAAATGTTACAAATGTTTTTTGTAACATTTTCTCGAAAAAATTAATTATTGGGGATGTTGTAGGGGAATTCTTTACTAAACGATTGTATTAAACTAGTATAGTCCTGAAAATGGAAATAAATATTTCTGAAACGTCGGCAGAAATTTGAATGATCCATTTTCATTCTATCTGATCAACATCCAAATATAGTATATTATTTGATGTTAATTTATTGGAAGGTGTATCAACTTATTATTTGCCATAGCAATTTCTATATTAAACGGCACACTCTATGGGATAAACAGGTTTCAGCCGATACTAAAAGTAGAATTTTGAAAACAATAATCAGAAGCATCATATCCTATGGGTCAGAAGTTTGGACGTTTCCATCAAAATTGAAGGCAAAATTGTTGGTATCAGAGATGGACTTTTGGCGGCGCTCTGCCAGAATATCCAGGAAAGAAAAAAAACGAAATGAAGTGGTGAGAAGAAAAATGAAAGTCCGGAATTCAATTGTGGCATTTATAAATATGTGGCAATTAATATGGTATGACCAGACAAAAAGAATGAAGGAGGAAAGATTGCTAAAGAAAATTATGGATTGGATACCGTCTGGAAGAAGGAAAAAGGGGAGGCCAGCCATTATTTGGAGGTAAACAAGTCGAAAATATTATGCGAGAGAGGAATATAGAGGAGGACATGTGGAAAAGGAAAGAAATATGGAGTAAAAAAATAGAAGAAATGAAATTTTAGGCACCGGAAAATATATATTCTACATTGTGAAACCGGAAACAAAAGAAAAATATCAACTTACTACTTTCTCTAACTGCTATGTGTGTGCATGTGAATAGCAAAGCTCAAACACGAAAAATAGCAGAAGTTCATACTTGATTATCACCACGAAAACCGACAGGAACTTACCTGACGAAATTCCTTAACCGGAAGTACCACTTTACTAAATCGGTTTTTCAGTTTTTGCTATTTTCTCAAAAACGGCTCCAACTTATTTTCTTTAAATTATAGAATATGACAACATATACAAAAGAGCTACAGCAACTTATATTTGAAAAATTTCTCCGGAAACATTCATTTAAGGTGATTTTCGGGAGTGGGGCGGAATTATGAAGTGCTATTTTAATTTACGTATTATCTAAATTCTATCATCTTAAATAATATTAATTAGAATAATTAAATATGTTGACAAAATTGTGAGTTTGAAGAAAACCGGTTGACCGGAAGTGTATTTTTACTGAAGTTATTTCCAGTTTTCCACGATTTTATCCATAACAACATGGACGGATTTCATTAAATTTTCTATACTAACCAAACACTTTTGTTGGGAACTTGTTTCTAAGTAAGTTCATTTAAAGAAGTTTTGTGTGTAGGGGGGGAGTGTATGGTTTCCTCAAAAAAGTCATTTCAGTTATGTTCAGACTCGCCAATTGATATAAAATTGAAGAGAAGCAAACATTAAGCTAAAACTGTTGAAGAAAAACAAGTTTGAAGAAAATTTGTCGCTTAAATCTGCAGTAAGGGAAAGTGATGTGAATGAATGCCACTATATCTAAAGAATTCAGTAATACAATTGCAATATCTTACTGCTATAATTAATTAAAAAAAATTAAATTAAAATAATATAATAATGGTAACATTTAACAAACATCATGATCAGTATATTGCAATAGTTATTATTAATATATTAATGAAGATATATCTAATGTAGGGTATGATTATATTTGGAGATATGCCCAGTTCTAATTAAGAACCTTGATTTAGTTATATCTCCACTAAGTAGAGATACATATAGCCGCTGTATGTAGTTTCATTAAACCAATGGATCTTTACACTGAACTAGATTTTAATTTCTGTTACTGTTGTAGGGAGCAGGGGTATAATATGAATACTCCTATAAATATTAATGAATGGTATTGCGTTCTGATCAAATTTTGTAATTTGATTAAACTGATAGTGGAGGGCTCCGAGTTTGAATTTTGTTTTATAAAGAAAAATAGGGTATGTAACAACATGACAGGTTATAAAGAACAGTCGCCGGAAGTTCACACTTAATATACCATGCCATATCAAAGGAAGGACTTTAAAACAAAATTTCAACAAAGCTATCGTTAAAAAAAGTCATCGAAAAAAGGCAAATTTACTGATATTATTCTTTTGTGTATAACTTGAGATATTCAATGAGAAAAACTATGATTTACTAAAAAATATCTCTTACTTCGCACACAAATTTGATAATCTTTTCAAGAAGTAAATTAAACATAGTTTGAGTTGCGTCATTGAAGTAATATCTCAAAAAAGAAAAATCATAAGAAGATCAAACCTGATATTATTCCGCAGTTTCAATTTTAAAGAAAACCTTCAGAGCTGACCTCAGACGAAATTCGATCAAAAATCAGAAACTTATTCATTAAATTCGCATTTTTAGGAAAGCTTCGCGATCTTTCAAGGTTAAAATTCTAGCAATGCCTTTAATATAATAATTAAAAGAAATTATTATCAACTTAAGACTTGAGACTGTTGACGACTTGGAAACTATTTCAAAACAATTTTACTTATCTGATAGGAACATTGTGACCACTGAAGTGTTAATTACAGAAATGGACATGTCTTAAATAAAAGTCTTATTATTTTTTTTAATCAGGTTATAAACAGGAAGCAAAAAATTTCAAATTTACCTCTCAAATACACAAACTGTTACGTAATTCATATAGAAACTATAATGGTGAAAATTGTAAACAAAGAAATAGAATTTTAATTGATACTCTCACTTACCTGGCTGACATTGTTTGTAGATTTGTCATGTGTAAATTGTGATCCAGGTGTGGTACCACTTCCAGTGCCCGGTCCGGCGCCAGTCGTCGGAACAGGAGGACCACTATTCGGTTGGTGATTATATAGTGGAGGTGGTGAATTATCTGGTGATAATTTGAGCGGTGTAGGGGGCTGGTTGTCATCTCTGGGAGCGGCAGCAGCAGGCCCGCCTGCACCAGTGCCGCCGACAAGTTCGCCACCCCCAAGGCCCCCCACTGACGAGGACAGAGGAGCCGTCCTCGAACGGCTATCTGGTATTTAGTATTCCCATTCAGAGTTAGCTATTGTTTTTTTGCAATTTTTAATTTTTTTTATATATTAAGAAACTTTTATAAATACAATCTACAATTATACTGTCACATATTTTTACCTGAAAATATCAGGTAATTTCACTGAAACTTTTTGACTTAAAGTCAACAGAAATATGGAATTAATAATGCATTAAGGAGTAAAACAATGATAAAGAAAAAAAATGCAAAGTGAAAATGCAAAAAGTAGGATCCCAGACAGAAATGTTCGGGATAAATAGATGTCTTTTAAGGAAGGCAGGATCTGATATGCACAGTGAATTTTAAACTGAAGGAGGTGGAAAATATATTATGTCCACAGATGATGAATAGAGTAATATCTTTGATGATTTCAATAGAGTAAGTTCCCGAGTAAATACTCATTATTTACTTGAGGCCAAGATATTGATTTCCCAGAAATTCTAGTGTTGTATCCCAGCAGAAGAAGTAATGTTATAGTAAAAGACATACAACATAATACGAAGAACAAACATATCCGAAAATTTGATACAACACCATGTGAACTTTAGTACGTATAATCCATAAACTTCAAGCCTTTAAGATACTACAGAGACTTTAGCATTTTTTTCCTCTCTATGGGCTAAATGGACTAAGAAGACGGAGTTGCAACAATAAAGCCAAGAAATCCTATGTAGGAGGACCATAAAGTGGGCATAAAAGTCCAATTATGGATGAGTGTAGCATAAAACGAGAATAAAAAGAAATGAGTACTTTATGTTGCTGTATCGTCCGGATTGGGCAATTAGGAAAACATAAAAAGAAAAACCACTAGTTTCCCACTAGTAAAGTAAGGGTTCACAAATTTTATCTATGGACAATCCTACCCCATTGCAGCAGCCATTTTCTTATTGGAACTCTGCAGCTTTTCAAGTATATGCAGATTCTATTCCCAACAGTCAGACTCTACTCGCCGAGTAAAAATTTAATTAAGCTCCGCTGAATCAGTTGGAAGTCTATTCAATTAAGCCTTCTGGCCGGGATTCTAAACATGTTACTAAAGTACAAAACCTATTGGGCTTATAAATCCTTTTGAGGATTAGCAAACTCCAGAGGATAGGAATAAAATACAGGGCTTCGGTTAATATGTTTGGTGAAGCAGAACCTTCTCATCCAAATAATCAACTATAATAACAGCTGATATTCCTTCCCTATACCAGCGTCCATCCACATTAAGTAAACGTCATAATTTCACCTTTAGCTAAAAAGAACAAGAGGAACTGTTCCCCTATATACAGGGTGATCCCTAAATCATAAAGGGTTTGGAATTATTATAATCTGATTTTTGATTATTTTTCTGTAATGGACAATCACTCGCCACCTCAAGTTCAATGCATGTCTCCATACCTAAAGCTCGTAGAGCGACAAACTAAGGAGCGCATTGGGTACTGGAAGAAGTTAAAGAGAGTAGGGCTAATACCGCCGCCAGTATAAGCAAGGTGCTTGATCATTCATACTCTCTTGTTTGAGTCACCGGCAACATTCAACGTTCGTTCTCACACTGTCCCTCTGCCAGTCAGACTGTCCACTCTCTCTCAGTAACTGACAGTTCTAGCAAACCATTGATGCGCTCTGAACCCGGAAATTCAAGTGTTGTTCAATTAAGTATAACTTAATTCAACCTAAGTTTTTCTCTTCTATCCAACTTCCCAAAATATTCACACTCTCTCTCAGTAACTGACAGTTCTAGCAAACCATTGATGCGCTCTGAACCCGGAAATTCAAGTGTTGTTCAATTAAGTATAACTTAATTCAACCTAAGTTTTTCTCTTCTATCCAACTTCCCAAAATAGTCACTATTTTCCCGATTTTACTGTACACAGAAAGGGAGGGAAACATTTCAACGGACCAATAAGTGCCAAAAATTATGAACGTCATGTTAAAAAAAAATAGCTCGCACTCTCGGGGGTCAATATCAGTATTAGCAATAAAAACCGATTCTTTTCTATCAAAAGTATAGGGGGAATCATTTTTATATAAAACGAAGGACATACATTCAAAATATTGTAAAAGCAAAGAAATTCTTTGACACCTTGAGATATAAGAAAATAATAATATATTATTCTCAAAGGTTTTTCCATTCAAGTACATTTCTTTAGGATTTTTCCGAGCTGACTCTTGGTTATTTATCTTTTTACATTTCTCTAAGATAAGGAGTAAAAGGAAGAAAACTACTACGGGGGCCTATCTAAGTTTACTCCTCTCTCTTTCTGCATGTGGTTTGTTTTCTGTCTCTTTTAACGGAAAACGTTTCTGTGCTAGCAGAATGGCATTGTGGCGGTAAATGGCGATAGGTCCCATACTGACAACCCCAAACCACACGCCTGTTTTGCCCTTTGTCACAATACTGTACAACTTGCAAACATTTATGTCTTCATAATATAACCACCTTTATATTTATTTAAATTCACAATAGTTTTTCCCTTAATAATTTTTTGTTTTTCATAAAATATGAACAAATATTTTGAAAATATTAATCATATACAATATGATTTCATTAAATAAATTTCATTTTGCACTTGATTATAAAATTCAACAAACCGAGTTTTGGGACGAGAATAAACAGAGGTCTCGAACTTAAAGGAGCTTAGCTATTTCTTGCAAAAAAATTATTATGACGTTGGCTAAAACGTCAAATGCTTTGTTAGTCAACCATTTCAAAGATTCAACCACCCCTCTAATTAAACAGTGATTCTAAAATATATTTTTTTCTAAATAGGGCAAGTTTTTTTTAGCAGATCTTATTCGCAAATCGTTACATTTTTCTGTAACACATTTTAAAAAGCATGAAGAAATAACAAAAA
This sequence comes from Triatoma infestans, assembly GCA_011037195.1. NCBI lineage: Eukaryota > Metazoa > Arthropoda > Insecta > Hemiptera > Reduviidae > Triatoma > Triatoma infestans. The sequence goes on along the minus strand of JAAEAF010000098.1, from coordinate 165,331 downwards.
ATATAATCAGTGTTTTGTGACTGAATTTAAGATCTTTGGGTTGGAAGTCGAGCATTTTCACTTAATACGCTTTAAAAATAAATACAATACCTTAATTGGCATAAATATAATACAGTTCAAAAAACTGTATACTATTAGTATTTTTTTTTTTTGTTAATATAGTATATGACGCTTGTAAATTATATCTATCAATTATAAAAATCTAAGATGAATACATCGAGGAGAGTTAATTAAGAATGCAAGTTGGCATTTAATAATCCTAATAAAGGGTTAAAGAAAAAAAATTGAAAAAATATAATATAAACACATAATAAAGTTATTACAATAATTTCACAATATTTTAGGCAATTTTATTTTGTTTTTGAAAATGAGAATCTTTGTACTCATAGGGATGGCAAAACTGGCAATCAACTGGTGAATAGTAGATAGCGCCACATTTATGACTAAACTTTCATTTTAATAATGAAAAAAAGAAAAGGATGTGGTTGCCAAATTCCGAAAAAGAAAATAAAGAGCTGTTAATTTTATCAGGTACTTTTTTTATCAGGCAAAAAAGCAGAAACGATTTTGAAACAAACCGATAATAAGTCTGCTTTTTTTAAAAAAAAATAGATTTGTTATTTACCAGCTAGATTTACAATTGAAAAGCACCAGAACTTAATTAAACTTATGATAAAATCTAATTTAGCATACTAGAGTCTTCGTTGATTTTCTGCAGAGAGAAAACTATCAAATGGCAAAATTTATAGTATGTGATTGGTAAATAGACAATTGGAAATGAATTACGTACCTAGCACAGATGCATTAAATAGAAACATAATCCATTTGGAATAATTAGAAATAAACTAAAATTATTCAAATATACCCTCTTCCAAAGTGAAATACTAACAAACTGGAAAAATAAAGTGAATTTACAAAAAGAAATGAAGAAAAAAATTATCGGAAAAAAGAAGGCCAACGCTAAATGTAATCGTTAAGTAAAACTGACTACACATAGGCAAACTAGTGAAACACTGGGTACATAAGAATTAATCGCGACACAGCCGTCAACAACACAAACTAATTCTATGAAACTAAATGGTAAGAAGATATTTTTTTTCTTACTTGTTCACTGGGTCACGTCATACAAAATATACTAAGATAGTATGTTTTTTGGCGCAGTAAAGTTCGAATAAAGTTGGAGCGAAACACACATTTCTATGGACGGAGGCGGAGAGAAAAAAGAGAGAGAGACAGAGAGAGAAGAGAGATTTTAGTGTATGATCTCGCTCGCCATATGGAAACTGGAACAGAAAGGAAGTAAACAGAGAGCCAGAGGCGGCGCCATAAGACAAACGCCGCCCTTTGTCAAGTTCACCACCGGACTGGGGGCTGAGAAAGAGAGTGCGTGTGAGAGACAGGGAGAAAATGAGGGGGCAATCAAAGAGAAAAAAGCTACTTAATAAGAAGTGTTCATGCTAACTTATTCCAGTGTGTTTGAGTGCCACGTCACCACTACGTGGGGGGCGGTATAGAATACGAGGAGGCGGCAGAGAATACGTATATACAACTATACTCTATCCACCAATAGCGCTTTAGCGCTTTTTTCCGTGTCAGCCAGACTGGACGGCGCCTTAAACTCCAGTAAAACTCCATACTTCACAGCCGCCCCTTCCCTCCCACCCAAGGTCTTGCTGGATATTTCCAAAAGACCACTATAGCTAATATTCTTTTTTTCTACTCCCTATCTTTTTTATTTTTTGTTTTATTTATATAAGTTACTATATAGATAAACTAGAACTACGCTAGAAATGTTTAGAACAGTGGTAGGGGAAAACCAGTATTTACTATCTAAAGAAAGCTGACCGCTAAAATATCAGAGTGGGAAATCAGAGTGTTTGAAGAAAATATGAGTAGTTTGCTAGAAAGAAGAACAGAAGCTGAAAACTGGCTACGCTTTGCTCACTTGATCCATGGCATTATTGAACCCTGACCTTCTTGATGAGAGCATCAAAACTCTCATCAATTATCACATTTCTACAGCTCGAGCTGCATTTTATGATCGAACATATAATTGTACAAAATTATGATTCCATAGGTCAAATACCATCGTCTTTCTTCTGAACAGCACAACTCATTTACGCATTCGCACAGTGTCTCGCAGTACACATCCACAGTAATGGTCTTCTGGAAAAGCAAGAAATGTAAGATCTCCCCTTTGTATCCCAGAAATATGTGGTCATGATTTTTTCTTACACCTACATTATTGTGACTACATCAAAGCAGGAATTACTTATTTTCGCACTCGTCTTACATTACTCACAAGTGGAATGAATCATGAATATGTCTGCGACAATATGGCCGACAAGTTTAGCTTCCCAATTTCTATTGGCGGCAATTAAAAAAAAAAGCCTTCATTTAAAAACGCGCCTCGTGATGAAATATTCAATGGGGGAAAAAAAAGGAATTTTCCTCTTCTGTTAAAGAAAGAAATAAATAAAAATATCTTGAAGAAAGAAAAAAAGTCATTTTTCAGGGATGATAAATAAATAAAGTTAACCGTTACAAGTGAAATGAATGTTACCTTTGTGCCTCTTTCTCACTTTCTCTGTATATTTATATACATCAAATTGATTGAATGAATAAAATGTAAGGAGAATCTGTCATTTTGAAAATGTAGAACATTAAAGTGAATTAGGCATAAATACACACTGATTGAGGTTTTATTAAGATTAATGGCTACAAACGACAAATCATTTTTTTTTTAGTAGAATATGTTGTATTGATCGTCTTTATTTACCGAAAGTCAGCTGTTATGAATTCTTAAACTTTTCCTTTAAAACACGATAATCTTCTCATATTTTGTTTTTCCCAAAAAACAAAAAACACCTATAAAAAAGGCAATACAGGTCTACAATAAATATAATTATTCCTTTAATTACTTTTTCTTTGAATTTTCTAATAATTGGTTGGACACACAATTCATAAATGATAAAATCTAGTTTAAAGGAAAATAACTAAAACCTTAGTCAACAAATATACGATTGAATTTTGTACACATTACAATGAGTTACACGCTTAGCAAAACATAGTCTCCGCTAGTTTCCATGCAATTTTCATTTTGACTTATTTTATTATTTTATGATGTTTTTATAAACATCGCTCTCTTTCTCATGAGATTATAAAAATATAATTTATTACAGTAAAAAACTTAGCGATAACAAACCATATTTATGCTAATTCGTCAGTAAAAATTGAGCGATTATCGATTGACATCATTTCAAATGTACATCGATCCATATAGTCAGTTACCATTAAAAAAAAAAGTACTAATATTTTTATTAATTCATCTGTAGGTCAGACGTCTTATCCTGGGATAATTTACCATGGGGGAGCGATAGATTGGCCATTTTTCAATAATTTCGGCGAACTTCGGGTATCCCAGACTAATAAATACGAACAATATTCACTGTGACGTTGCGAAATTCACACCACTACAGCAGCCTCATTACCACTCACAGATTCACTAATAATTACCCAAAGATACAACTTTATGGAGGGCTACAATCTAATATTTTGGAGGGTAGAGTCGACTGTACTGGGAGAACACTTTATTACTCCAAAGATAGTACTTCGGATAGTGTTAGAGCTTGTTCCTTTCCTCAGACTGAATATATACGCACAGAAAGATTTCTGTCATTTTACAATAATATTTAGTGTCTACTTTAATCTTTGCCAGGCGCAAAGACATTCTGGTAATTTGAAGTTAGTGCAGCTAAATCATCCAAGTTGGAACATCTGGTGCTGGAAGCTTCATAGTGATCTGAAGATCCATTATATAGTCTGATAATAGAACGAAAAGCATAGCAAATATAAGCAATTTTTTTGCAGGATGATCCTTGAGGTTTACATTTAATCCACGATCTCACTAAACCATACTATTTTGAAATACAGAAAATGAATAATCACAAGTATGATTGCAGTGGCTAGACAGAAATCACATACTCTTTAGCGGCAACATAAATGGTAAAAAGAAGGGCACCAATTAGTGTAGTGTTAAAAGTAAGAGTTGGTTGAAAGAGAAAGTAAGTGCTAGATTGCTTGCAGGATTATATTAAAGGGAATAAAATGAAAATAAAGAGTCAGAACAGCTGTTGGCCAAGATACCGGCCAGCACAAAGCTGAACTCTGCACGTTCTATAAAACATTATTTACATTTTGCGACTTGTATTACATATTATGCTCTCTCTATATAATATTTTGTATAAATGTTTGTATTACGGGCATGCCAAAACACTGCTGCAGCATCTTACTCCATTCACTTTAGCTACGTGACACATCCTACCAAGATAATATCTTAATGCAAAGGCAATAAAACTATTATGTTTCATGGTTGTCGTGAACAAAAAAAAATGCAACTTCCCCTAGGGAAGGGATTAGCTCCATGGTTACGGCGCTGGACTAGCACGCGGAGATCACGGGTTCGAATCCACCGTGCTGGTCCTTAGATTTTCTCTCTTCCTTAGGAGCCCCTACAGCTCACATTTCCGGTGATGGACAGTGTTGTCTGTAGGCGAGAGAACACTGTCTGGCAGGCCGGTATGCACTGAGAAGGCTCCGGTCGCAAATGACCCACAGATGTTGAGACGCCTTAAATTAAAAAAAAAAAATCCCACACAATGGTCAACATTCACTTCCGGCCGATAGATATGGTAGAGAAAGAAACGGAAGCGAGTTGCAGAGCCATTTTAAAAATTGTTTTAAACTACATTATATTAAGAAAATGGCTTTTCCCACCATTAAATTGGCAGTTGGAAGCATTTAGAAGGCAACAGAAGAGTTGAACCATAAAATATAAATTAATACAGCTAGAAACCTTCCTGAGTTCACACAATTCACAATAGCCTTTAGTGATATTCGCCAAAGATGTTACAAGGAGAGTTATGACATTTCTCAACAAACTTTCGAACATTACAATCTCGCAGTCCTTGAGATATAAAAATTAGCAACTATTTGAAATAGTTTCTTTCTTCAAACCGCTGTCTTCACAACTTTTATTATTTTCCACAAACTTTGTATGCCAAATTTCCAGAGAAACAACATATGTTGTCCGTTGAATATGGCACCATCATTACCAATTCGCATTTGCTAAGAGAAATTCTGACTCTTACTTCCATAAACGCGCACCAAAATACTATTCTTTTTTTTAAAAAAAATTTACCCTACAAACAAGTGACAGTATAATTATAAAAGTATTTATAATTATTAATGTGAAAACAATTTAAAACAAAAAAAAAACAAGAAATGTTTTAATTACTCTACCTTGATTGGTTGTATAGTTGGACAGTTGAAAACTCTGAGCAGGTACGTTTTTACTGGACATTTACATCATATCATCGCACATGATGACGTATCGGGTCCATCACTACACTTTTTGATTTATCGTACATTTTTATTGGCAATTTTCTGTTTGTATGTATATTTTCTTAATTAGTTATTTTTTTTAAATTTTAGATATATACAAACCAAACAAAAGTGTACATCCACTGCTAACTTGAGTCAATATTTTTTTTTCTATCCCTTACTATTTCAGAACAGTCACCAATTATCTCATACAGATATTAGAGTAGACATCTCACTTCATTGTAATATGTTTAATTGATAATCAACTTAATTCTAAAAAAAAAAAAACACAAATTATATTCCATTGAGGAGACTAATACGAGTATTTACAGCAATATCACGGCCAGCAAAATAGGGAATCAACAAGAGCTTGAATGAGAAAGAAAGCAGGTTTTCCAACCTACGACCTCTTGACAGTAATCATAATAATAATTAAAAAAAACGATAAAAGCAATAATATTGCATTAAAAAAAAAAATAGTATTTTTTCTCGAACATTTCACTTTTTTTATGATCTGCGGCTTCCCGTTATTTATGGATGCACGATCAGATGATTTGGTTGGATGGATGGATTTGGTGTTTATTTTATCGTTCACGACTATAAATCTAATATCTCTGACTGGAATCAAATAACGCACATAGCAGTATGCACGCTTCTAACCATTGAGCATTTACGGCATCAAGTCACTTATCATGGAGTAAAATCAAATAACAATAACGGATATTGTATCTGTCGCCAATCAGGTGATCACTAATTAGACTAGACCTACTATATCTGGGAAGGCGCAGGTCAACTTTTAGCTGTTATAGATTTATTATTCTGGAGCGTTATAAAATTACATGCAAAGTATTCAACTAACAATCGATGAATAAAGTGATTCTTCAAATCTCTAGCGAGAAAACAAGTTTTTTTTCAGTTTCTAGAGATTAAAGGTAATCACAGTGTTGCCAATTTTCACACAGACAAATTTTATTGTTAAACAATAAAGTATATATAAAAAAACATAAAACTTTTAAAAAATAATCTAATGTTTGATAACCTTTCTTTAATGTGGATAACGGTTTTAGATTTCCTACATTCATTGCATCCTTTTTTAAACGAGGGACTGAAGTGATTGTAATCTTAAAACCTTAAAGCTAAAAACTTATTAATAAACCTAAACTCTAAACCTTAAAATTTGTTAATTGAAAGTTGGCAACACTTATTTACTTTTAATATCTAGAAATTAAACATCATTTTTACTCTCTACAGATTAATTGTACAACTTTATTCACCAATCACTTAATGATAATTCTTACATTATTCAACTGTTGTAGAAAAAAAAGTGATTATTTCTTGATTTTTTGCAAAACATAAATAATGTATTGGTTAGAAATAATTTCGGTGTTCTAAAGGCTTATCCAGGCATTTGTTTCATTTACAATATACAATATTTTCTTTATTGAGAAATCCGCAATGCTGGAAAGTACGAGAATATGTGTCGTATCTTAGAATATGTCCGACCATAAGCATGCTCTTTGTTTAGTTCTAACCCGTTTCTTATTGTTCATCCATCGTCAGATATTACACACAATCAGTATTGAAAGAATCAGTCGGTGTATTATATGGCAGAAACTTGTCAAGTTTCTACAAAAAAAAAATTGTTAAAAATGGATACTGCTGATGAATGAAGATCCAAAACAATCAGAAAAAAGCCTTGCTAGTTCGGTCATATATTTAGATATATTCATTATCTCTAACCTCCAGATAGCACTTATGAAATAATTATCAATATCTTGAAGATTCCCCTTTTGCAATGATGAAACTTAATGTTAACATTTTTAAATATCAGGCATATTGAAACCAATTTGGATGTTATACAACACAAGAAAAAAAAAAAAGAAGCTGTATCTATCTAATAATAAATTAGAAATTAATTTTAATTGCAATTTGTTTTTCTTGCATAAATTTTCTATTGATATAAATATAATGAGATATTTAGTACCTCTACAATCCCTTAATTATATTTGATTCAAATTTACTTGAGTGTAGATCCTGAGGGAATAATATTGTTACATGGGCTGGATTTCCATTACTGTACGATTAGATTGTATAGGCTAAATGTTTAAGCTCAATTGTATAATATAGTGTACATACTTAGTATTAACATCAGGAAATGTGCTAACATCCTGGACACTAAATCCGCTTTGAGGTGATAAATTATCCAGTAGCAGTAAAATTCAATGGCAACTAAATATAGCTGTTTTTCCAATTGATAACATTCATTCAAAACTATATACGTAGTATGTAAGTGTAGACATAAGAATTTGATTAATGTTTTTTTTTTTTACTTTCTACAAGAGTAAGAATTTCGAACTTATCAGAGTGGATGAATTTTCGTAATTGTATTATCTATAGTAACAACAAGAAGTGGGGGGTTCCGCAACAGAGTTTTCCTTTTTTTTCGTATTCAGAGAATTCCAAAACATCTATTTCTCGAAAAAAAGCTATTTCGAAGATTTTATTCGATCCAAATTACTTCCTCCTAAGCAGAAAGTGAAAATAAGAATAAGTTGTTCAGTGAACGCTCTCTCACGTATCTTTTCTAGTTTAACGCATAGCTTTCATAGAACAATATTCATCTTGGTTAATACTTTATGTAGTGATCTTTTGTTTATTTATAACAAAACTCGTCTACAATGAATACCCGCCCTGCTAGTCTCTAAAAACTGAGCAGATAAATGCTATGAAATCTAATTAAAATTAGATTAAATAAAATGGTTAATTACATCATTCCGAATATAAATAAATATAAAAAACACACTACTTAGAAAGTGGAAAGAAAAAATAATTAATTTTCATCTTTATTTTTCTCATTAAAGGAAAAGAGTGAAGAAAAAAAAATATTTTGCCCCAGTAAGACACTAATTACTGAAGAAAATTAGCTGTACTTCCCTCTGGGGAGGAAGTGGGCGGCCGGAGTTTGATGGGCTGCAAGGACTACCAGTGATAAATCTTCCAACACACATTTCACCCACATTCCTACAACTGAGAGAGTATTTGCCTTCTCTAAGCCGACTTGCTGGAGAAATATGTATTACGCAAGTTTATATGGCAGAGTAAACTTATGTAGTACTATTTTATTTACGTATTATTTTCATATTCAAATGCACGTGAAAATTCAACCTATTCAGTTAATACTTGTTTCAGCAATACTTTCAAGTTGCACGCTTAAAAATACAAATAAAAGCTTTTCCGGCTTCTTTACGTTCATTAATTTGATTTTAGATTGTTCGATAAGAATTGGGAAGTCATGCTTCCCTCTAAAGACTAAAGTATCAATTTATTGTAGGTTAGGTTCCTTCCATACTATATAAAAACTAAAGAAATCTAAGACCAAGTTTGAAGAAAATTAGCGATACTATAACACCAAGTAAATTCAATAAAAGAAAGTGGTGCGACTATTTCAGACAGATTTCTAGGGCCTTTCACATTAAAGTGGTGCGACTATTTCAGACAGATTTCTAGGGCCTTTCACATTAAAAGGCCAGCAATATTTTCTTGCAGATTTTTTTTTTGCCCTTGAAAAAGGTTTTAATTTTCAAAGTAGGTGTAGAGAAATCCCTATTTTTATTATTTACATATTTACAAAGTAGTTATTAAAATTAAATTGCATCACTGAGCCACAGGCAACATTTGAAAGAAGAAAAGGAAACATTGAGGAAAATTTCATAAAAAATGAAAGAGATTTTTCGGTCCATGATGAAAGAACCAAAATAGTCGTAACAAAAATAAAGAGAAAATACCGTAGAAAGTAATAAACAGAAATTGTGATTCATCCACCCATGGGTGGGACAAGGGAAGTGAGCTCAAGTTTCCTGACCTGCCACCACAAACTCCTTTCATTCACTACACACAAAAGTAGCATTCACCCCAAAAACCAATAAGTGTCTCTTCACTATTAAAGCGACCATGCTCCAAGTTAACTTCCTTTTCATCCAAATGAAGGTGTTCCGCAGACTCTCTCTCTAGCTGACTCTCTTTCTCTCTGCCGTCATCGCCTTAACTTGTCAAACATATAGGATATTAACTTGGAAAACTTTTCATCTTCTCCGCCTCCAGTCCATTGCCTTTATACGCGACACTTCACTAACAATGAGCATATAACATTAAACCCTATCAAAAGTTTATATAAAATTTCTCATTTATATTGTCGACTTTTTCATTATTTTTTTCTCTTTCTTTGACCAATTAAACTATAATGACAATACTTTTTTCTTTTTTTTAAATCCATTGTTAAACACTCACGCGAATTATTCACGACGGCTTTCTCTTACTCTAATTAATACCTTAGCATTACAACGTTACAAAGTTTAGTTGAGCTGGCTATAACAATGGTTCTGAGGATTTTACTTGTATAGCTGAGCGACATTATAAAGAGCGGTCTATGTCATCAACGAACAAAGATATGCAAATTTAAATTGAAACTGACAGAACCCCAAATACCCTCCTGTAAATTCAATTTTTTCAGAAAAATGTTTCAAATAAAAGTGATACGTTTCTATCCAAACAGCAAGATTCCAAGTTTAGAAAATCATTCTAACGGTTTTCGAGATAATTTCAAAAAACAAAAAACAAAAACCTATTCAGTAAAATCGCACTTACGGTTAATAAATTTTCTTCAAATTTGGAATTCTAACAAACTTCGAATGTGTATTAAATATTATACAGGTGACAGAAGCAAACAGTGAACTGAAGTGGTATTTTAAAAGAAAGCTTAGCGCTACTGTTCCCGCCAAACCACTCCAAAAATCGATTTTCCTGGGAAAATTTTTCAGATAAATGTGGTAGGTATTTATGTGTGTATACAGTATACAAAATTTAATGAAAACTGTTGGAGCTGTTTTCAACAAAATCACGAAAAAGTAAAAAAAAACGATCAGTACAGGCGCACTTCTGGTTGATGGATATTGTCCGAAATTGTCAGATGGATGGTAATACCTTAACGGAATACCGAGTTTCAGCTTCTTGTAAATATAACATTAATTTGACAAAGAAAATATTAATTTTAAAAGATGCTTTCTGTACTTTATTTCAGTTTTGAAATTTCGCTGAAAAGCACATGTTTAAACACTCCCAGCTCTACAGCAACCGTTATTTATCACATGTCACAAATTAATATGGTAATTAGTAAAGAGAAAACCAAGGATAGCTTAGAATGAACAGGAAAGATTTGCGTGTGATTTTTAAGTTTAATGTTGTTTAATCCAATCCAAAATATTCCGCAAAATCGTTTCAGCTCCTTTCTTCGACTCCAATCATACAATCCTCTTGTCCGTGAACTTGCATCCCTAACTAACCCTGTAAATTCAACACGAAGACTAAAACGTCAGTGGTCTCGTGATCTGCTTACTGAATAACTCGGAGCTTCACTACTGAGTGACTTCTCCGCTCCTATTTCTATGAATTGTCCTCAATTAACAAATTTGCTATTGTTAAGCTTTTAACAGGTATATATATATATATAAAATGTTTAATATCAGAAAATATAAGGCAACGTGTTTTTGCATGAATTCCTTCTTCTTTTTCCACTTTTTTCTCCCTCGTTTTTTATTACGACAAACTGTGGCGGGAAGTTCAAATCAGTTGTCTTTAACAGACTTTTCTCAAATAAAGTATCGTATACAAGTAATTAAATGAACGACAGCAATAATAAAGGTTTAACATTAAATTAAAATTGTCAATTTTTTTTTTTTTCGCTTAAATTTATAAATAAATACAAATTAAAATTAGAATAATATATATTAAAAATTTAATAAAAATGTGGTCTCTTTCTACTTTTATAATACTGCAGCAAAACACTTGGCTAGGGAAACTTTCGGCAATAGTCGAATATTTTCGTAGTGCGTTCGGGTACACTGGCTGCATCAACTTGGCTATTTCCAGGTAATTCCTATTTCTCGCTCACACACCCACACACACAGACACACATCTTCTATATGAACTTTTTTATTTCACACCTATACTTGGTAAAGTTTGGTATGGGGAATAGTAGCCGTATTTCTTCTAATCTGTTTTCGCTCCGCGAGTAAGTGTGATAATCTTTTAATGCAATTTTAAAAAGTGATTAAAAGATAAAATACAGGATACACTTACAGTAATAAGTGTACGTTTGACAACTGTCCCCTGCCCCCTTTTTCTGGGTCGTACTTAAATAAATTCGTACCATAAAAAAGTAATATGAATCGATTGTATTAATTGTACTATTAAAAGTTTAATATAATCGATGGTCGCAAAAAAGTCATAGCTCTAATTACGTTATATATTTGATGACTGCAATTATCATTTGATTAGCGAGTATTTTACAACCATTTCTTTTAACAATTTAGTTTAGTCCAAAGGAATAATTCTGGTAGAGGGATTCCCAAAGGTTTTTCCGGCGAATCTCGATGTCTCCCACATAATCTTTTCCTTGTTCTCTTTGGAAGATTTTTAACTTCAAACATTATATAATTTAATACAAACAATAGTTATGTTTGGCCGTTGTTAATTTAACAAGCAAAATATTGGTTGGCTGGTGCCCGAGTTTTCCTCTTCCACTACTCCTCATATTTCCCAACTTTTTAAATTTTTATTTCTCGGTCTTCTTTGTAAGCATACCTTACTCCATAACCACACAATAACCTCCTTCTAACATTTAACTCTCTATCCTTCCTTAACAGGTATCTTTTTAATTTTTAATATTTTTTAATCTTTTAGGGTTCTGGCTTTTATTCTTTTATGATTTCTACTTTTCAACACATTTGTGTTGATAATATCTCAGTTATACTGTTATGCTTCAATGTTGTTTCTCACTCATTATATAATTTACATTTAGTTCTCTTTGTGTTTTTTTTTTTTTGTAGTTCCACCAAAGGTGTCCGAAACGTTGAATACTTTTAAAGATAAAATGTTTTTTTCTTTGGCCCCAGCCAACCAACATTTTTGGCTGTTTAATATATAATTCACTATGTTCAATGTAACACTTCCTAATCCCAGAATGATTTTAAATTAATTATTTAATTAAAAAATAATTTTAGAAATAAATTTAAATTTTCCCCAAAAAATGTTACAAGTATAAGTTTAAAGGATTACTTTCAAGAAAACTGGAAAACAAAAATCTATTTGGTAAGTTGCGGCTTATACGTATGTTGCAGATTTTGGCGTAAAACCATAATTTCGAACCCAATGCTGATACCTAAATGACTGAACATTTTTAAAGTTTCCTTTAAGTTTCCGATTTTTCGTTTTTTGTTTTTTATGCTTTCCACACAAAACAGTTTATACACATTTGTGTTCATTCTCAGGGGATCTTATAACTTGCATTTCCTGTAAATATACCGAAACTTCGTAAATTTGACAAGAACACAATATTTTCGTTTTCCAACCATAAGAGATAGCTAAAATTTATTGAAATATATAAATGTAAATGGAAATGTATTTAAACTGAAATAGAGTGAAATATTTTTGTGGAAATTGAGCATTTTCATTTTATTCTATACCATTTGGAAGTTCTTTTTTCCTGTGTACGGTGGAAAGAGTGAAAGTCCGTGCGTAACTAGATAGTGAGTAATAAATTATTGTGTTTTATGTAGGATGTAGCCCAGAGTAGTTATATTGAAGGGAAAAGAGGAACCTGTGTATTTGAGCGGAAAAAAAGAGGTGATTGGTTGTAGTGGCCTTGGAAGGTTGTCGTCTGTACGAGGATATGAGGGTAGCAGTAACTCACGTGGAAAACACTATACAGTCCCCTCTATACTCAGCACACGTGTAATAACATCCAACAGTAGGTTAGTAGTGGGCAATAGCCAGAACTGGCCCATACCTACAGCTGGAAGAAAGTGCTGCTCTCTGTTAAACAACATATACACTTTCACAACACAAAGTGATTATCCGACCAACCAATTAAATTCTTGATCCTATTGGTTAATCAACGATAACTTTTCTGCCTAATCTCCCAACACCCAATCAACCAATTATACCAAGCACAGCTTTTTAGAAAGTAACAGTATTTAGCGTTGCGAAAAGTAATTTAAATCTGATTCTATATTTTACTTTGACACTGGATTTAGTTCTTGTTTACAAATATTTAAATATTCCTAGTTTTGTCCATGAACGGGCTTTAGAACACGTTTTATTAATTAATTTGAAACATTTGGTATATAAAAAAAAATCTGTATGAAGTACACATACGAACTTCATCTCTTCAGTTAATACAAGAATAAAATTGATAAGTTTTCTTTCAAAAAATGAAATTTACACACAATGTTGCCATAACAAATTATAAATTGCTAGTGGAGGTAAATAATGTTTGTCCTCTGCATATACGCAATAAAATGTGGTTGTTATTATTATTAAAGTGGGTGCCAAGTGAAGTGTATTAAAAGTTTTGATAGAATTAGAAATTTGAAGAAAATCGGTCAATGGCGAATTTACTGAATAGGTTTTTAAGTTTGTTTGAAATCATCTTGATAACAGCTACAATGATTTTTTTAAACTTGGAATCCATAGATATAATGTCAATTAGGTTAATATTTAAACTGCCTCTGCAAGCTTTATTAGTTGAGACACAGGGCGCTCCCATACTAGTTACACATGACAACTCCTCCCCACTTTTTTTATGGCAAACTCAACTTAACTTTTCTAACCATAACAATTTTTTAAAAGAAATTTCTACTACTGTGTTAATGGTAGTGTGAGAAAATTGTGTGCGTGTTTCAGGCCAGATTTTTTTTTTTTTTTATTAACTTTTTTCCCGTGTTTGAAAGAAGTTTCTCTTATTTCGGTATCAATTTAATTCTGGTAGAACCATTAACCATACTGCAAGAATTTTATTACTGAAATACTACTTGCTAATTTTCTTTGTATTTTATTAGTTTCTTCTTCGAATCACCAGATTGAAAACATCGGTAAACATCACCTCCATACTACAGTACCTACTTAATCCCTATTATTTCATTAGGAGATAATATAATAAACTTCCTGCTTTTAGGACACGATAAACGAGAGCAAGTGAAAACAGATAAAAGAGGCCATAACTATAGACACTGAGAGAAGTGGCGGACTTTAGACCGAAAGATCACGTCAGTGGGTGGTGTACATAGATACATGAAGTGCTGCTATCTGTGCCTGCAGTTGCAAAATATTATAATGTTGTCTAAGAGAAGACGTGATAGTGCATGAATTAACCATCATAATAACATAAGCTGTACTATAAGAAGATGTTAATGTTAATACTTTCTTTATGTTATAATAAACAAAACGATTAAAGTGAAATTTATTTAAATCCCAGCACACTAAATATAAAATTTTAACTCTAAATTGCTTATATTTAAATTGATCGAATAATTGATTCATTAAATGGATTTTTAATTGCTAAATAAAATATTAAATAATAATGTTTCTACCACAACCAAACTGGAATCGTACCAAATAATTATACAGAATTGAATATTTACCGATATAAGACAAACCTACATATTTTTACTTAGTCAGGACGATGAACAGCAATCGAGTCAAATTTTCGAAATTGAGTTTTTGCCGGAAATACATGTGTTTGTGGAGCTCTGAGTTGTCAAAAAATGCGATTAGCGAATGGGTTTTGTGTGAGTGTTAACAAAATATCTCAAAAAAAATCGCAGAAAGCTCAAAAACTTGGTATTCCGTTTAGATATTACTACCGCAGCTGACAGGACTGTACCCTGCAAAATCCATCAACCGAATAGTTAGGTAAAGTGCACTTTACCGGCTAGTTTTTCACTCTTTAGAAAATGGCTACAAGATTTTCTTTAAACTATCCCAAAACATAAATACTTATTATTTTTTCGGGGAAAATTGAGTGTTTAAGGGTTTCCGGGAAACAGGAGGGTTATGCTTTCTTCTAAAGTACCACTTCAATTTAATATATCGTCTACATAATATTAATGCACATAATAGAATTACAAATTTGAAGAAAAACGGATATCCAGAAGTGCGATTTATCCAATAGGATATTTTTGGAATTTTCTCGAAAATGGTTACAAAAATTTTCTTTAAACATGGAATGCTTGCTGCACAGATAGAACCGTTACCACTTTTATTTGAAATATTTTTCTGGAAAAATTGAGTTTAGAGGGGTATTGGAGGGGGGCTGACCGTTAGTTTAAAATTAATTTGCACAAACTTACTTAGTTTCGACATAGATTGCTCAGGTATAAATGTAAATTCCTCACCAAGAAGGTTTTTTGCAATAAATAATTGATCGAATACATTAAGGAAAGTGTTTTAGTTAATTATAGCAAATTATAAGGGGAAAAAAATAGAAAAACGAGGAAAGAACGAAGTGGCACACGCGATCATAGCGTCTGATAATTTACCCCACAACTAATCTTATAACCTTTTATTAAAATCGATGCAAATAATCGATTCACTGCACACTATCACCGATACAAATCACTGAGTGAATCTATTGAAATAATTATTTACAGTGATATAGCAAATGAATAGGCAAAATTATTCGCCTATTTTTTGTTTGTTTGTCAGTTTGTTATATATTTTTTCAATTAGACGTCCCTCTCCCCCCACGATTTTACTGTTAGCTGTTATTAAGTCTAATGAAATCAACAATTAGTTTTGTTAATATCTGATTAATATTTTTGATGAAACATGAAACAATCATCTACAGCATGCGGTAATCAATTCATTTGTTTTTTCAAATAAATTAAGTATTGAATATGGCTTTATGTGGGGCTTATTTATTAATTTACTGTTTCTCTACTGACGTACTTGTAATTGAAAATAGTAATAACAATAATAATTGTCTGGAATTCTCCCGAATTCCTTTTTCTGAATGTCTCAACACCCAAGTCATACAATTTTTCTTGAAAATCAAAATTTGTAAAACACATTTAATTGGCCTATATTATATGACAAAGGAATCGATAATTATATTCAATTAATATTGTATAGATGGAAGAGTGACATCATGGATGCTCTAAACATCCATAAAAGCAATTTTTAACGGTCTGTCAACCGTAAATTAACAACTGTTAAGACTTAAATAGTTAATAAGCATAGCTCATTTAAAGAAACTTCTTTAAGCTCGGAATTTTGGCCAAAGATATAATTGAAAAACACTTAACTTTCTGAATTGAGCCCGCGTCAGTGGTTTGCTAGGACGTTTCGTATTGCAATTAGCCTCTTTATGGTTGTTACACCTTCAAAAGCTAATGGAGTAATTTGCTCCGTTAGCTTTTAAAGTCCCTGAAGAGGCTCATTGCAATATGGGCGAAAAGTCGGTTTCTAGGAAACCATCTCGCGGTGTCAACCGGGAAATTCAAGCGTTTTTCATGAAAATGGCCGCTGAAAAGATCAAACTTATGATTGTTCTTAAATATTATATCGGTTGCAGAACCAAACAGTTATCTGTAATGCCTGGGAAATAAGCCTGTACCGTGACACTTATGGGTTTATGTGACATCCACAAGTTAGTAAATACCCTCTCCAGTTCTGTTTGTTTATTGAGACTTAGGAGTTAGGAGAGATACTCCTCGTAGCCTCTCACATTGATACTGTTCGTACAGTATTGTTTCCTCTTTTTCCTGACGAAATCTACACACCTTTTTGTAGATGCGAAGCATGTGTTTAATTAAGTTTACAGTGGACAATGACAAGGCCTACAGTTATCCGTGTGGTCTGCACAGCCTTGTTGGAGTAATTCTGCAGTAAGCCTGGGCGAACAGTTTTATTAATAAACTTTTTCGCCTGCCACTGGTCTGGGACTTTTCACCCACTATTTTTGTGATCGTTGTGTGATTGGGCCCGCAGTGCTGGAAAACTGCACAGATATGTTCCGTGATAGCCTGTTTTATTTTGTTATCATCGACCAGTTTCAGGCGTTCACTCATCTCAAGGATGCCTTGATCAACAGTATATGATAATACAAACTTGCACAAAGTGAAATCAGTAACAGAGAGGGGGCAACTTCGGCCGATAACCACAAAATGAAACCGGCTATCACGGAAAATATCTCTGATTCATGTGCTCTATTGTGCACCTATGCTTTTGATGAGGCATCTTGTAATACCATAATACGGTTTAGGTCTACTAACGGGTCGTATGAAGCCCTCCCAAGCAATCTGCCGCCTCCTTCATTTCTGTTAGCGTTAAGTATCCAAGTTTAAAGAAAATTTGTAGGATGACTCAAAAGAAAGCTTACTGAGAGTCTTTCTACAACTTTACACGCTTTTACTCTAAAAAGTTGAGCTTTGAGTAGGGAACATTATTTAATGTGGTCAGTTAAATAAAACAAAATGATTTATACAGTTTTTTTAATCTAAAAATGAATTATATCCAACACAGGTTACATTCTCTCCATTTCTTGAATGTATTTTTCCTTTCTCTTCCTGCTGTAATTTGCCCCTATTGTTTAATACTGTTAAGATAAAGTCGTTATAATAATGACTTTCTTTTATTTTTATAGAAATGAATTTATTTCTACCTTCCTTTTATTGTTATTGTGAAATAGAGGAATATTACATTGGGCAGAGAATACGAGAATAAAGAAAGAAGTAGAGAATAGTGCCCCGAGGAATACCGCGGTTAATTCCAAGCTTTAATATCTGCAGACGTTGCACAGAGCTAACAATGGGCTGGCTACTCTTTACTGAACCGCTATTTTGCTTCCACAAATACTGTTTTATAGTACCTAAGCTTAAAGAGAAAACAATAGCAAGATCTATTAAAAATATATATATATATATATATTGCAATTTTGCATCTTAACTAGGCTTTTCCCGTTGAATTTCAATACTTTTAGCATAGTATGAGCCAATTTCACTTTCTCATACTGTGATAAGAAGAAGTATTGCAATCGTGGCGATTTTTCGAAATTGTGGCATCGGAAATACAAGTTTTTAGGCGCACTGAACACGGAAAAAAGTGTTTATTAAATGTTCTGGATGTGTTTCTGTCTGTTTGTGAATAAAATGTCTCAATCAAATAAAAGAAAAAATGCCGGAAGCTCGAACTTAGTATAATTCCATTTAGGTACTAATCACCGCATCTATCACAAAGGTTTTGCGTAAAATCAATTAACCGGAAGTGCCTTTTTAACCGACTTTTCTGAATGATTTTTTTTATTTTTACATTTTTTGCAATTTTCTCGAAAACGGCTCGCAACCAATTTCTTTAAACTTCATATACAGTCTACACACTGTTAGGAGGGCGTCTAGTGGTAGGGATCAGTATTAGGGATTGGTTAAGCTTTGTAGAAGGTGAATGTTATGTTATGTTTATTATCATTACGTGCTTGCTGCTTATGAATAAATAAGTACAACTGAAATTATAAATTGTATTTTACTATGTATCGTAACACCTTACAGTATTCAGAAGCACATTTTGATAACTTCCAAAATCTAAAATTGATAGAACTCAGAGAAAAACTACAGAAAAAAGGTCTCAGAGAAAACGTGGGGTATAAAAGAGAAATTAATCGAGAGACTAAGAGCCTTTTCAATTGTAGAAAATTCTCCTATCGATGAACATTCTATTTATATGTTAAATTTTTTATTACTTTCTCTTACTCCTATTTTTATTATATGTTTAGTTTATTTATATTATTAATATCTTTCGTACAACCACTGTAAATTTAGGAGTTTTGGTTAATAGTTTTTAAAATGCTTTCTACTCATACTTTTTTACATTCTCTTACTCCTAGTAAGAGGAAGTATTGTAATCGTGTCAAATTTTCGATATCGAGTTTTCACCGGAAATATCCGTTTTGAGGTCCCCTGAGTCCAAAAAAGTACTTTTTAGCAAATGGTCCGTGTGTGTGTGTGTGTGTGTATCTTTGTGAACAGCATAGTTCAAAAACGTAAAACCGTAGAATGTTGAAACTTGATATTCCGTTTAGGTACCACCATGGGATCTGACAGTACGTTATCTGTCAAAATTCCTCAACCGGAAGTACCACTTTACTAAATGATTTTTTTACTCTTTTTCAATTTTCTCTAAAACGGCTCAGACGATTTTTTTTAAACTTAGTATATCAACTACACATACAAAGAGCTTGAAACAATACAATACTTTTATTTGAAACATTTCCCAGGAAATGCATTTAAGGGCACTTTTGGGGGAGGGGTGGGGTTAGGTTTTCATCTCAGTGCTATTTAGTTTATTAGATTAACGTCATCTAATAATGTTTGATTAGAATTACAATCTGTGCTGAAAATTCCGAGTTTGAAAAATCGGATATCCGGAAGTACGTTTAACGGTACACTTACTAACTTGATTTTTTCTCGTTTTCGCAATTTTCTCAAAAATGGCTCACGGACGATTTCTTGAAACTGGCGTATAAACTAAACATGCAAAGATCTACAAACTTTATTGAACCTACTCTGGGGACAATTTATTTGAAGGGCATTTTAGGGGATGGGTTGGGTAATATTTTTCTCTAAAAGTGCTATCACAGTTGATTATACAATTCTATCATCCAAACAAAATTAATTAGAAATAAATACATGGCCAAATTTCCGAGTTTCAAGAAGATTAGTAAACCGGAAGTGCGCTTTTACTGAATAGTTTTTCAGTTTTCGACGAATCTCATTAAATTTGGTACACAAACTATAAATCTGTCAATTATAATTTGGAGAACTGGAGTAAGAGAAAGCTGTGTGAGTGTTTCATACCAGATATTTTTTTTTACATTTATGTGTTTCTATGAAGTTTATGATTACAATAATTGGTTGTAATATTTATATGAGTAATATCTGGATTATTTATATTTTTATTATGTTGTTAATTTATTGTCATTTGAATAATACTGTAGTGGAAGAAAGAAATGCAAAAATAATAGTTTTGAAAAATAGTTTAGTGAATCAGAGACATTTTCCGTGGTAGCCTGCTTCATTTTGTGGTCATCGACCGGTTTCGGGCGTTCGCCCATCTTCAGGATGCGTTCTTCAGACAGTGTGCCAACACAGACTCGTACAGAGACTTAGTTTCTTTCACACTAACTGAGGTGTATTCTTAAATACTAAACTCTTAAACTAGGTAAAGGGATGTGGCCAGATGGGTGGGAAAACACGTGTTTGGGTAGTTAAAGGGCAAATTCTTTTCTTACAATGGACGCGGGGGTCTAATCTTTAAACTCTGTTGTTGGAGGGAGACTTATTTCACAATTAACTAACCAAAATATTAAGAATATACAAAAATAAAAAATAAGATACACAAAATAAATCTAAATAAAATTAAACAACGATTAAACTAACATTTTAAAATTCATTCATTCGTTTAAAACTGAACGATTTTTTATATAATTAAGTTAAGTTTTCCAGTTCCAAAGAATTAAGAAACTCCAGGTCACTCTTTCACTTTTTCACGCAGCCCTCACATCCTCGCAAGCATGTATACCTAATTATGTTTTCTTATATAATTAAGTTTTTTATTATGCATCCCACAAACCATGTCACATCATCACTCACATACATCATCCAAATACGCACTTTTTTTTTTTTTTTTAAATATATATATATCTAAACTAGTAAAGTTATATGTACATAGTAGATTTAAAACTAAACCTAAACTTAAAATCTATTTAAGAACTATTTGTTGCGTGTGTAATTGTGTTTCTGTTGCTATTGTGGGAAGAGTGTTCTGAATAATGGTTCACTAGCAAATTTTGTCTGTTCATTTATTAGGTTTTGTGTTTTTCGTTTATATATTTCGAGTTGTTCTACTATGTCAAGTCGTCGTCCTTTGTGGCCAGAGTGTATTAGTTTCATCGTGGTCGTTATGTCATCGGGTTTGTGTTTGTTAGTTTTTTGGTGATTGGCGTAATTTGAGTCAACTTTGTCGTATTTGTATGATCTGATGTGTTCGGTAAATCGTTCCTTGATTTTTCTGCCGGTCTGCCCCACGTAAATGTTGTCACAGTCCGGGCACTTCAACTCGTAGACCCCACTGCTGTCATACACGTCAGTGGACTCGGTACGAGTGCGGAGTTTTTTGCCTAATTTGTTGTTTGTCCGGAAGGATGTCTTAATGCCCAGTTTTTTGAAAAAATTTGTGAGTTTGTACGTGTGGCTTCCGATATATGTGAAAGTGGCGAATTTGTCTGCTGTTTCTTTGTCAGTCCTATTTCGGTGGTGTGGTTCGTTTTTGAGGAGTTTATTAACGATGTTTGTATTGTACCTATTGTTTTCAGCTATTTTGTAGATTGTCTGCAATTCTTGTGTGTGGTTCGCGGGTGTGAGGGGTGTGTATTTAAGTCTGTTCGTTAGGTGTCTAAGTGCAGCTAGTTTGTGTTGGGTGGGGTTGTTGGAATTGTGCGGTATGATAGCATCCGATGTAGTTGCTTTTCTGTATATTCCGTACTCTATTTTATGGTCGGTTCTTGTGAGTTTCATGTCCAAGAAGTTGAGGGTGTTGTTCGTTTCTTTTTCGTATGTGAATTTTATTTTCTTGTTTGAATTTGCCCTTTAACAACCCAAACACGTGTTTTCCCACCCATCTGGCCACATCCCTTTACCTAGTTTAAGAGTTTAGTATTTAAGGATACACCTCAGTTAGTGTGAAACTAAGTCTCTGTACGAGTCTGTGTTGGCACACTGTCTGAAGAACGCATCCTGAAGATGGGCGAACGCCCGAAACCGGTCGATGACCACAAAACGAAGCAGGCTACCACGGAAAATGTCTCTGATGCTTTCCAGCTCTGCGGAACCAACCACCACAACAAATAGTTTAGTGAATTTTGACAATATTTAAGTGAAGCAGTTTTGGAAAATAAATAGTGAATTTACCTTCGAAAAGATTGTATTTAGAGTCAGGTACTATAACATAAGGTCATTTCAATTAAAGAAACAAAGGCACAAGAATCCGTTATGCCAACTCTTTTGTAAGAGAAAATCCCCCGCTAGAGAAAGCATTCCTTCAAGACAGTCTGCATTCTGCTTTCAAAGCCAGAACACTTGCTTCAGGAATCGCTCTCTTAAACTCATGCCAGTTATAGAGATTTGCCTTTATTCTAGATATACATCATTTATTAAGATACAATAGTGATATTTTTATGTACTTAAATTTGCTTAGAGAATAATATATTTATTTTAAAAACAGTGGTGATTTCTTGATTATTACTATTACTTCACTCTCTTAAACAAATATACTTACAAGCCGTTTTACTAAACTGCTCGTGCTACACACTACCACAACACATCATCACCAATTACATTTCAATACCCAATTGAATGAACCTGGATATGTTCTGTTCATATTGCATTCATTTCTTTAATTATGTTTTATTTTCTATCTCTACTAGAATTTGGGCATTCTTGTGTCAGATTGGGCGAATGTAAAGACAGCGTCTTAATGGCAGGGCTCAGTATTAGGGGCAGTTATGTTGGGTTTATTATTATTATTATTATTATTATTACGTGCTTGCTAATGAACAAATAAGTACAACTGAAATTGTATTTTGTGTTTAACTGCATATCCTAACACCATCACTTTATTTGAAACATCTTTTCCTGGAAAATTGATTTTCGGGTGCTTTAGAAAATCTGTGACGTTAGATTTTAGGTGTTAGAGTTAGGCGCTCAGGGGACCTCAAAATATGCATTACCGGTGAAAACAGACTTGTAGAAAATTTGACTTCCCCTTAAAGCAGTAAAAGAAAGAAAGAAAAAAAACAGAAATGTTGAAGTAGCCAATGCTGCTGAACTACTAGGGGTTTTAGGGGTAATTTATGCTTAAACCAACTATACTACATCTTAGTACTTCAACACGTCTTTCTCCTCTCGAAGCCTATTTAAAGAGGGTTAGTTATACTAAGTTTAATGGGTAGAACGTGCCCAAACTTTGAACATCTACGTTTAAATAATCTGGTGGGCAAATCATATTTTGTGTCACATTTACAACTTTCCTTCGTTGGACGGCCAGCAGCTACTTCTTTAGCGAGTTTTTGACATCTTTACGGATTACTAGTTTGGAATGATTATTTATAAAATTCCTACTTCAACGATGTTTCCGTAATAATTAGACAGTTATCGTGGACATAATTAGAAGTTATGATGCAATGACAATAAACCACAAGGGTCAGAAACAAAAACTGACGTGATTCTAAATTAAACAAAAAAAAAAAAATTGCTAAATTAGCACAATCATAATAAATAAGTAAATAACAATAGCAATAAAGATAGGCGCAGAATGTTATACACAAAAACGAGGGAATTATGCAAATGAGCGGGACGCTCAGTTTATTCTCTCGTGGCAGCAAGTTGAACTAAATTGTAAGAAGATATCCCTTCACAGCGCTAATAAGAGGGAGAAAATTCATAACCACGCTAGTTCACGTGTTTATTTCTTTCCATTTATTAAACCTCCATTAGATTTTTCTTTATTAACTCCTATCTTTTGCTGTTTTTCTGCCTAAATAGTCTAAACAATAAAGGTATACAGAATATCAGAATTTAATTAGTTTATTGCAGGACAGTAATAAGTCTAAATTATTTCAGATATATATATAAATTTCTTAAAAATGCTGTGGCAATAAGATCCTTTATTATTAATGAATAATGGATGGGAAACGATAAATGATGGAAAAAAATCTATATAAATATATAAAAAGAATGTATAAGTTTATTATATCTCTGTTTGAGTTTATATAATAATAATTTGGTTCTATTTTTCAAATGCTCCTTGTCCCACTTTGTTAAGCATAATACGTAAATTTAGGTTAAAATTTATTTTTTCTTTTCTTGTAATTACCTACTTCTCTATTTCTTGAATTAATAATTCAAGTAGTATTTTCTCTTGGTTTTGTTTGTTTTTGTTTTTTTGTAAGGCAAGACTTCGTTGTATAGAGGAAACCCTAAAGACAATAAATAAATGATAATATAATAATATTAAATACAATAATTATGAATTTCTCTGAATTATCGAGAAAATTAGACAAAATGGTAAATTACGTAATATTAAAGTAGGAAAATATCTATGTTGAATGGGAAAAAAGTATAAAATAATGAATACCTTCAAGTTGTAAGTTCGTATGAAAGAGGAAGGAGGAAATGAAAAAGAGCTGCTGTCAGAAGTATGCAGACTACGAAAGCCATAACTTCATCCCGTACTGCGGAACAGAAATATCTCTAAGAAGAACAAAGTATCTTTTCCTCAATACTAAAGGAATCTCTTTTTGCATAGCCAAAAACTTGAACCTCCATTCAGAAAAGCCTTGCAAGATTAAGGAAAAGGACAATTGAAGAAGGTGTCTAAAGAAGACAAGATAAGGCAGGATAAGGAATAAAAGGATGAGGCTAGGATAAGTGTCAGAAACGGTGGCAGAAAGAATTGAGACAAGAGAGCTCAAATTGTATGGCCATCTAGAAGAATGCCCCCCCCCCCCCCCAGGAGATGACCAGATGTTTTAGGAAGCAGATTCCGGGTAGGGATAGTCCATCAAGGAGGAAGAAAGATGACATTGGGAAACCGATGGCTGTTAGAGGTTTGTGAGGGGAGGGATATTAATCTGAGAAGACAGGGCTTATAAAGTACAGTTTTTAATTGAATGTCAGATCGCAGCTCTATTATGTTCTGTTTGAAAATTGGCAGGTACATCCAGACAATTTGGAACTGAAGAGTGTATTCCCTATTGTTGCAAAAGTAAGTTAAAACTAACCGTCCAGCAGAGATATTTCCTCTCATTCCTTGGAGACAAAAAGCACCTCAAACAAAACTGAATAGCAATTAAAAAGCATTAGTATATTATTTATTTATATTAATTTAAAACTGTTTATTGGACCGTATGCGGCCCGTGGGTCGCAAACTGGACACCCCGGCTTTAAAAGACAATCTAATATAGATGTGAAGAAAGACATGATCGGTTTATAAATGGTAAATAGAATTCATTGAATTTTGCGATAGAATTCCAATTTACTAAATATTATTGGCCAAATGGCCTAATCATCCGAAACTTTAAAAGCTTAAATACGAGAATATGAAAAACGAGGACAAACCGAAGTGGAAAAAATAAGAAAGAATTATAAATAAACTTGAGAATATATAAATAAAACTTGAGAAGTATAAGAAAAACTTCTTTCATTGACATCTATTATTTTCTATTAAATTTATCCATAAAAAGATTTTATAAAAAAAGTTCGTTAAAGAGATTGCGGTAAAAAAGAAAAGAAAAGAAAAGGGAAAATGGAGTTCACAGCCTTCTAGTTTGTTTTTCTCCAAAAAAAAGAAGATTATTATTGATTTCATTGTGTCAACAAAGGAGGTTGGTATTAATATAATGACAAAGACCTTTCACAAACAGGGGCAAGCTTTTAAAAGCACTGCTGTTGAAATCATTATTATTTACAATTAATTTGACAATTATTTGTTTAGAATACTATTTTTATGATTATAGTGGTATGAAGGTAACTAACCATATTTTAAGGACATATTTTAAGGTCGGATGTTTGTATGCTCAATTTGAACGGGTTCATTATGTAAGAAGATCTTCCTATATGGAGGAAGGATAACATTGCCATCAGATGACTTTAACTGACGGCTGAAGAACCGAGGAGGGACTGAGGCTGTTGGACCTGACCGATATGTCAATATTTACAAGAGAATTATTATTCGTCTGTGGGGAGGAACCTAAGCTATCCAAAGCCCCTCTAGGCCCAAATAGCTATCTCAAAAGATACTCAACAACAAATCCGGGTCTAGAACAAAAATCCATACCGGAATCTAAACCAGCCTAAAAGATTCACCAAGTCCAAACCTTAAAGGAAAACCTAAGCACTTCCAAAAACATTCTGTTCCGACCAAAGATCCTGAACCTAATTTCCTCACAACCCAAGCAATCTGTCATAAGATGGATGGGTGTATCTTCGTCTGTTCCACAAACTTTACAAAAAGGGGCTCTGGCATGAACTGCATTATGTAAAGGTTTTAAGGAGACACCTTTACCACAGTGCCCAATAAGGGATCCAACCAGAGAGAGAGATTCTTGAAAGACACAACAACAACTCAATTACAGCCCTGACCGGAGCTCCCCCAATGAGCATCTCAGACTGCCGACAACCCACTGAGCTTATCCATAGGGATGTATGGTGTGAAACTATTCATGACTGGAGAGCTTGCCTGACATGTGCAGCTGTCCACATCTTCCCTCATTCCACAAAATCACCATATGAAGTATACCCAGGCTAGAAGTACGTTATTCAAGAAAGAAAGATCTTCTAGTGTTTTAGAACATTTATTACCAACTTGGATGTGAAGATAATGAACTCAGCGCCTTCAGCGCACCTTAACTATCCGAGTAGATACAAACAGCTTTTAAGTTAGTGTTACATACCCGCTCGTCCAGAATACAACTTCAGCCTGGAAAACAGTGGTCCATTCACCAAGCGATATTGCGAAGTTACTGGGGGAAAGTGTAGCGGATTCCTATTTATGCTGTATAAGATCTTGCAGTGGGCATTTGAATGGTCAGTCACAAGGTCATCATATTCACCGATCAGGCTAATTCATGTAGACCAGCTAGTTCTTCAAGGGTGGCTACGACTCTCCCACCACCGATTAAAAATCAATTTTTGTGTAAAAATAATATTAATCTGTACAATTTCATTTTCAGGACTTTGACAGGATCGAGTGGAAGAAACTAGAGCAGACATTCGATTCAGCAAACCAGTGCTGAAAACTCTGTAAATTTTCCTTAAATTTTTGATTACTTCTCACAGTCTGCAATAAGCGTGCATCACAGTCTCCTATCACAATAGCATACATAGACAAAATCTAATCAAATTTTCGTGTTGATGATGATTTTATATTAATCGAAACGTTTGTGAAAAATCCGGTCGATTCCTGATCAAAAGTCCCGAAAATAAAATTGATAAGATTATGGTTACTATAACAAGTTTAATGAAATTCATTGGTGTTTTTATGGAGGAACTCACTGTTCAGTAAAGTTACACTTCCCGTGTACCAATTTTCTTCATACTCGGAATTTAGCATCACATTTCATTGTAATTAATATTATATAGATAACAGAATGATTAATAAACTGAAATAACAATTTCGAGGAAAACATAACCCCACTTAAATGAATGAAAAGTGAAGCTGGATGGAAAACCATTTTTTCAAGTGAAACTTCCTGGAAACCAACAGGGAAAAGGTTTGGACGTGGAATGCAGTGTTATACTGAATAAACTAGCAACCACTGTTCTGGTATGTTAGGTGTGTGACACTATGATGAATGATATGGGAGGTCCGGGCATCCTCCTACACGGACGAAATGAGTTTTGTAGCTTTTATGGTGACGCTAAAATTTGTGGGATTACAAATATTACCAAGGGAAATTAATAGCGATTTATTAACAACATAGACACACCCCCACACCACAACTAACTTCTCACCACGATGCACAAAATTTTTAAAACTTACTTCTTCTCTTCCCCGCCCCCTTTTAAACTACTTTTATTATTCACACAAACTTAAACTGATTTTAAAGTTTATTTATTAAAAATTAAATAGAACTGTTTCAGGAAGGGAATTCAAGAAGAATTCTGAATTTTTTTTAGTAAATATTATATCAATTTTTTTTAATCGGAAATACATGATTTAAGAGCTCTCCTTGTGTGAAAAAAAAATTATAAGAAAACGTATTTGTGCGTGTGTATGTATATGGTTAACAAATTATCTCATAAACGAAAAATATAGCAGGATATTTCATTAGGATATTATAAGGAAACCAACCAATAGCCAGGGAATTCGCCACAGAAAAGTTGGCTTCAAATAATTTCATTAGCAACGCCATCAAGGCGCCACCATCGAGCTACCACACGCACTTCAACCACGCATTACATTCATGCCCACTGCAATTATAATATAATAATAATATTGGCGAATGGGTTTCAACTACGAATGGCCAGTCTCTCACCTAGAAGCTGTCTCTAGCGGTAAAAGAAAGTGAAGAATATAAACTGATCGTCTGAGGGGCTTAAAGTCACGCACAAATTTTATTTTGAAGAGGTCAGTCTCCAAGCTTTACTTTAAAGAGTAAACACTAATCGCTACATCAGCTTCAACCTTGGAAAGTTCAACTCGCTAGTCACGCTACTAGCTCACCATTGTTAGAAAAAGCAAGAGTTCTAACAAGTCCCAATCACTCATAAAACGACTCGTAACGCGAACGCAACACCATTTTTACACTCATGACGCTACCAATCAACCATCATCATTCACACTTCGCTCGGCGACACTCTCTATTCTCTTTTATAGACTATCTCTCCCAACTTTAGATTTAACTCAGTTAAATCGTAAATATATAAATTTTAGTTTATCGCCTGTTCATGTATTCATTCATTTCACCATTAAAACTTGCGATCATTACAGTATCACCAGGAGATCGGCAGGTTTCAAAACCACCAACCAAAAATGAAACTTTATTAATAAACTCTTTTTTTCCCCATTTTTTTTTTGCTGCAATTATTCTCAAAAACAGCTCCAAAGATTTTCTTTAAACTTCGTATATTATTTATTAAAAAAAGATACCTATCAATTTTTTTGAAATATTTGTCAAAGAAATGTTTTTTTCTTGGGGAGTAGGAATGGCCACTTCAGTACAATGTACGGTGGTATCAATTGTATAACATTAATATATACATGTGTAAAGCATTGCTAGAATTCTAAGTTTGAAGTAAATCGGTTAACCGGAAGTGATGCGACGGTTAGAGAATAGATTTCTGGGAAAATTTTTTCTCAGTTTGCTCGGAAATTCTTCCATCTACTTCCTTTAAAACTGGGGAATGTTATATTTAGAAATCCACCCATTATATTAGGAATTTTTTATCCAGTAAAATTATTTTAGGGAGATTCTGTGAATTTGGGAATTTGAACCAACCTTGCAATCTATCTTCTACCCTCATTTATATGCATACTAAGGACAACTTAGCAATTAATCGCTATAGTAGACCTATGTTTCTTGAAATTCAGCAACTGAAGAAACTGTTTCCGATTTTAGACGAAAGAATACCAAAGTCATCGAATACATGTGATGGAAGTTTACATAAACTAAGAACTTAAGAAAAAATTGCATTGTTTACAAAAGACATTTCTTTCTCTTTAGAAAGAAAAGAAGTCTTTCAATATAAAAAACCTTAAACTAAACAGGAATAAACACGGACCACGCGCCAAAAAAGTAAGTAAACAACTAACCTTGCCAACCTTATCTCATATAATGTCTTTGTTTTGATTGTAGACTGCTTCTAGCGCACATATTTCTATGGTTAAGATATCTTGGTCGACTTACAGTAAAAATTGCAAAAGTAGGGAACCAAGTCGGAAAAGGGAATGCTTATTAGATTAAAAGAATTCTGGGAAGGAATTATGTGGATTATCTTTTACTTTAATCATAAGCATGTATCATGCTGTAAAGTATAAATGGTTGTATCATAAAATTTACGAGCAATTAGTTAATTATTTAAGAATCATAAATTGTTAAATATTGATGTTTATGCAGTTATCATTTTACATGAAATTCATGCATTATAGTGTGCAGTTTTATTGCATGCACATGATTGTTTGTAACTTTATAGTTTTACCAACTATTATTATATAGTATGAACAATAAATATAGGTTACATAATTAACCTTCATTAGAATGCATTACTAATGCATCAGTAGGTTTTGTTCCTATTTTAGTTTATTTGTTCCTAAGTGAGCAAAGGGGAACACTTCTGAAAGGGAAAGAGAGAATCGATTTCTACCCTAGTAAAAGAACGGGGGGAGGGCGTACAGAAAAAACACCACTCTCTCAACGCACCAAATAGATTCTGCACAGTTTGCTGTATTCTCTCTAAAAAAAACAAAAAAGTTACCTCTCAATGGTTACTGGTTCAAATATTCCAGACTTCTCTATTACTTTCCTTTATCGTTCGAAACTCCTTTTTTTTTTCTCTTTTTTTATCTCCCACATTATTGTTTGCTCTATTTCTCTCTTTTTCTCTACTATCCTAAACCTATTCCTTCACTTCACCCAACAATAACATTTATAGGTGGGTCAGAAAAGAGAGGAAAAAATAGAGAATCATTGTGAGAGAAAGAATAAACAATCCCCTCGTGATAAGGAATCTTAATCAGTTTTAGCTTCTTCCCCCCAATTCTCTCCGGCCTATAACCAGTTCAGGAGAGTTCAGTTCTTCCCAATTCTTTTTGTCACTTCTGGTCTCCCTTTAGTTCGGTTATTTTTTGTTTTTACTGGGTCTTTTCAGTTTTATTTATTTTTTTAATCACCGCACTTTAATTTAAACTTAATGGTTTCCCAATTATACAATTAATATGTAAATGAAAATCTTTTGTAAATTTCTTTTAATCTCGATCAATAAGAGTTTTCTGAGTTGCGTGCAATAGAGGCAGAGGCAGTGGAGATTCATGCTGACTATCTATAGTATAGTATTATTCTGTTTCAAATAATCATTCTATTATATGACGTATTTATCACCATAAGTCTTTGTTGTGGAATTGTTATAAGTGTAAAGAGTTTTTCTTACTAAGTCTGGTGAACTTAGCAAACTTTTCAACATAAATTCCAACACCTTCGATCCGTACTTTTTATTTTTTCAGTATTATGAAAAGTTTATGAAAACTTTATTAATGAAAAGTTAAGTTGTACAATCCCTATTGGGAGATTAGGTTCACTGCTTCAAGGACATTGGCAGCATGACGGTGTGAAATTTCTAACCAAATAACATTTACATTAATAATTCTCAATCAACTCACCCTTCATAAATTGAGGTGCTGATGTATGCAACTACTTTAGTAAGCAACAAAAAATAAAACTCCTATATATTAGTGGCAGAACGATGGTGTTTAGTGGGCTATAAAATAAATGAAAACAACACATGCATACTACTGAGTCTGTTCACCTGTACCTTTGTTCTCTGAACGAAAAAGGGAACCCATTTTTTTCCATATCGTTGTTAATTTGACCTACATTTCCAAATTTTCTTTATAGCTAAATTACACCGTAAGGAATGTTAAGTTTTCCAGGAATCATGGCGCTACTACTGGCCTAACACTCCCACCCTCCCCCACACATGCTCTTTAATATTATACACATTACACGTCCACTATGTCTATATACAAAGACGAACGTACTCAACGGAGACCAAAATGGAACTTCTATGTCACAGTGGATTTGACTTTATAGTTACTCCTCCGACATATCTAGTACTAGATATACCACTGGATGGTATTGATACATGAGAGATTGTTTTTTCAGTAGATATGGGGTCGTCTAGGCGTGCTAATGGAGCTATCGCAAGATTCCAACAGCGTTTGCTGGGTTCCTAGTTAAGACAGCGAACAAAAAAAAAAAATGATAACGGACTACGACTTTATTTCACGCTTTGGGCTCATTGAAGCTATGAAAAGTTTGAATATTCCGATATAGGTGACCAGGCTGGTGAAGATGACGCTAGCGCATAAGTGGCCAAGGTAGTGTCCAAGGTGAAACCTCCCAGGAATTTTATGTTAATGTAGGACTTAGACAAGGTGATCCGTTATCACCGGTTCTTTTTAATCTGGTCTCAGAAATGGCCATGAGAAAAGTAAACATAAATCCAAGAGGCACTATTTTTAACCGATAGTGCAGCATCTAGCCTATGTTGGGCGCTTATATAAAGATCAGCAGCCGCAACAAGAAGCGCTCTTATGGAATTGGAAGAGGGTGCAGCCACTTACGGCCTGCAGATCAACACCGAGAAAACAAAATGTATGGTGACTACCAGAAGAACAAGGAGCTTTGGGGATCTGCTAGTCGGGCCACACCGTTTCGAGGGAGTGAGGAGCGAATATTTAGGATCTACACTCACGTCCAAGAATGAGGTAGGCGAGGATATTAATAGCAGAATCCTGGCAGCTAACAGATGTCTGGGGGCGATTAGAAGTACGCTCCGAAATAAGCAAGTCTCCAGACAAACGAATGTCACCATATATAAGACAGTTCTCAGACCGGTATTGTTATACGGCTTGGAGGCATAGATGTTGACAGCAGCAGACTAGCAGAGATTGAACTGCTGGGAGAGGAAAGTTTTGCGATGTATTTATGGCCCAGGAGTTGAGAACGGGCCACGTAAAAACGCTGAATTGTATCAGCTCTATGGAGTAGAGATGATTGTGGCTGCCATAAAAGTAGGAAGGTGCGCTGGTTGAGACACCTCCACAGAATGAGTGTGGAAAGAGCCCCTCGAAAGATCTATGAAGGGCACCCAGGAGGTAGAAGACCTAGAGGCTGGCCAAGGTTACGTTGGCTGCAGGATGAGGAGGCGGAACTGATGAGGAGGGCGTCAGATAGTGGAGAAGGAAAGCCACAGACAGAGATGGTTGGGACAGTCTGCTAAAGGAGGCCAAGGCCCTGCAAGGGCTGCAGAGCCAAAGGAAGAAGAAGAAGAAGACGTAACGGACGAAGCTAGTAGTAAGTAAACTAGCTGGACTTACACTTTAGTTGGCTTTCGGCGACAACTTCAGGTGCTTGATTAAGTTATGAATTAAAACACGGATAATTGATACTCTTTTTTGATGAGTTAATCACCTGTATATACTATTGCAGAATTGTGATAACTTGCAAATATCTGGTCAGGGTGCACATGTGAATCATTATGGCTGTTTGGCAAAATAGGTGCTGCATGATCTTCTTGAGTCATCGGAGGAGGTATAAGTGGGTCTTGCGCTATTACTAGGGCCAGGCTGCAGTAAGATATCGATTCCAGTTGAAAGAGAATCCAGAATCCATATCTTTATATATATATGTATATATAAAGAGTGAAAGAGTTGATGAGTGCATTTGGCAATTACAAGCACACTCTTACACGACCACCATATTTTGGATTCAAACGCTGAGACCCGAGAAAGGCTCAAGGAAAATATTTTCCCTTTACATAACAGTATTTCCCCTGTAAGAACGACTTTAAACGATGGATATCTGTGGTATTGGAAGGTAGAAAATTATGTGGAATTGGGCCTCCAGGAGAAATAGCAAGATAAAGAAAAGTACATTTTTCCTGGAGGCTGTGATAAGTCACCATTTTGCCTTAAGCCACCCCCTAACTTACAATATCAGTCTTTTATAATTTTTTAAATAGATTTCATACAGTCAAGATTAATATAAAGGCAAACATCTATTGCCAAACTTGGGGCTTATAGAAAATAAAAACAACTCTAGAAAAAGAAGCTTTAAAATGAAAATTAAAGCTTTAATTAATGAATAAGTGAAAAAAGTAACATTACTATTTTCTTTCTTTAAGGCATTATTATAGAATAAGATTACAAAGTTATTTTAAGCAAATTATTTTGACCTGCATGGAATCTTTAGCAGGTATGTACGTCATAAATATCTAGCTGCAACGTCATTGAGACTGTCGCTAGAAATATTTTTAAGGCGGTGGCGTTACAGGGCAAGTAGTGGAGGTAAGCAAACGAGGAAGGAAATCATGACGTGCCAAATAAACAACTCCTTCCCTCACCAACATTAAATTTTATATAAGTTATGATTCATAGTGTTTATATATATTTAAGTTTGATAGATTTATTTATTTTTATTCCGGCTAATTTATTTTATAATAAATAAATAAATAGAATTTGTTTCGTAACTAAATTTAACATCGCTATATAAGGCTGTCAACTTCATTTACTATCAATCTGTTACACTGTTTGCAAAGCAATTAACGAGCTTAATAGAAAATGTAATTGATATAGTAAATGATAATTTATTGATCAATATTTCCAGATATTGCTGAGGTAAGAGTAACACCTTCACGAATCCAATCAACTACTTAAAAAAGAAAAATTCATTTACAGAACTTAATAGAAATTTAATTCAATTTTCTGGTGTGAAAAACTCACCCACTTTCTGTTATTCCAATTAATATTGTTTAATTAATAAATTCTCTTAAATATTGCAACGTTTACAATGATGGGCTGGTCATAGAAAAGGTGATAGGAATTATACTTGTCTACCTAAGCTGACTTTCGAGTAACGTCTTCTGCCAAACTGCAGACCGCCATCTATCAAAACCGACAAAATCTGTGCAGTTTAAATTTAAACCTCACAGACAGACCCCCAAAACTTCTAAAAAGTCACTTTTTCACGCTAAAGGTGATTTTCATCTGTGCTTATTTCCGGATCAATTAGAACTTCAAAAATCTGTTATGTTTGCAACAATTCTACTTATAGCAGTAAGATAAAGCAGATAAATAGTTGGATAAACATACTGTATTTAGTGCTACAGTTTACACATTACAGGGGTTCTGTGCAATATAAATGATATGTATATGTACAAGTTATTTTATTATAAACTAAATAGTAGTGTCTTACTCTATAACACACAATTAAAATAAAACAAATATTCCATAATGTTTAGCAATTTAATTATTAATGATTAATAAAAATTAGTAAAAAATAAAGTAAAATAAATATGATAAAATTAGAAAATTATTCATGATACTACTTGTTTATAATTATTATCCTTACTATATATTTGTTGGCTATTATTATTGTTTTGCATTAAATAATCTTTTCCAAACCTTTTATTCATTTACAGACAAACTATTCCTCAAGGCAAAATGATCTTAGTTTTAAGGGCCCCATACATACATCAATTTGTTGTCCAACTTGGTTGTGTTGAGGTAGAAGTTTATCAGTGTGTGGGCAGGTTGAGAGACCAAATTACAAGTTGATCAACCAGTTGACCAAAGTACTCTTGATATTGATGGGCAGGGCCTAAAGTTGGGCAACAAGTTGAAGTGTGTATGGGGCTCTTTATAGCTTCTGAAATAAAAAAATAAATTTTATCTAGATGGTTTTTATTAGGTATAATTAGAAGATCGCTTAAATTGGTTTTGCTAATAATAATGGTAATGTTGTCTAATTGGTTCATAAATGGGGCAATGCATTAACAGGTGCTCCAGAGTTTCATCTTTACCTGAATTGCAGACTATGCAAACAGACGAATATCAATATGATGGTAGCCGCCACTTTTGGATCATATTCTTACTGATTTGTCGCCAGATACTCTTAGCTGACTTACCTCGCTAATGTATCTATCGCACTACCGCCTCTCAGGTAATCTTCTGTTGCAACTAGCCCACTTATCTGTCTATAGATTGAACTATAACTTGAGTTTATTGCCCTTTGTTTGTCTAATGAAACTGAATGATTTATCCAGTTTTCTATTAAACTCGGAATCTTTTGTTTAATTTTATTTATATTAGTACATCAACAATTTTAGGCTCCCCAATTACAGTTAACCATCTCCGCTGCTGACTAACCTAATTCCTCTCAGCTTGTCTATTCTTTAATCTGTCTAGTTCCATGAGCCTATTGAAGCATAGTTTTGGAAGTCGAGTTTCCTCCATCATCAGAACTCGAAGCCAATATGACAACATTTTCTATAAATTGCTGCGCTTAAAGGAACCCTATCAGTTTCTAATCGGACTATGTAGTCAAGAGTGCTTTTAGGCCAACAAAGAGCTGTTTGAAGAATATCACCTGCAATAAGACAAAGTACGAATTTGGGTAAAAATAATTGACATAACTTTCTCTATTATAATTCTCACGGTTCTGTAGGATAAATTTTTCTCAAAAGTTCATTACAAAATGTTCATTTCTCTCGCAGGTTGTTTAAACGATGATATCTCGTTGAGGCATGTCAACAAGGCAGTTCTAAAGTCTAAGCATCCTCAGATTCACTTACTAAACAGAATTTGTTTCAATACCATGAGAAACTAAGACAATGAATTTCTATTGAAAAGTGTATTTCAAAAAGGTTTAAGTGACTTGCAGAAGTAAGAGAAAAAAAAATAAATAAGAATAAAATTAGCAAAGGTACTAACAGTGATACCGTCTTTATAGTATTTGCGTCGGAGTAAATAGCCATAGCTTTATTTACTTCATGAAAAATTCAACTTCCACTGCCCACCTAATAATTTATAAATACAATATATTTTAATTAGGGTGGTTGTAATTTTAGAAGTGATCATGGTTAAAGTTAAGTCACAATAGATGACTATTATTGTTGTGTGTGTGTGTGTGTGTGTGTCGTGACTATTATTTATCCCAGTCTAATTAATATATTTCATTTTAAATAATGATTATACCTCTCTCTGACTGCACATTCATAATAATAATAAAAATAATAATAATAATAATAATAATAAGTAGTCTAATCGTCAGAGCCAGGACTCACACAAATAATTCTTAGAAAGATAAAATCTCATTAACGAAGCTATTATTCATTCCTTTTATGTCGACCCCCCTCCCAGACTGTTCAGTAAATATTATAAAATATTTCAATTTATTATAAAAATGTCGTATCATTCCATGTTTACCATTTAAAAATAAAGACGCACAATTTACACACAGACACGCATATATTTACACATAAAATACGCCATAAACGTTTTTTTCATATTCAGTGGAACTCAAAACATGTATTTCCGGTGAAAATGCATTTTTGGGAATTCGCAATACTTCCTCTGATAATATAGCTGTAAATGAAAGTAAAAATGTCATAATT
Source organism: Triatoma infestans (assembly GCA_011037195.1). Lineage (NCBI taxonomy): Eukaryota > Metazoa > Arthropoda > Insecta > Hemiptera > Reduviidae > Triatoma > Triatoma infestans. Next base: position 128,393 of record JAAEAF010000098.1, on the reverse strand, counting down.
TAATAGCAAAATAAAGTAATTTTTACAACATTCTCTCAATTGCCCAAAACTCAAGTTCGTATAACTGTCGCTTTACTTTCCTATCAAATATAATTACTATCTGGTATTTAAAACATCCAAAATCATTTATTTTCAATTAGATATTAGCAAAAAAGAAGAAAAAGTCTATTAAAAATAATCACCTAAATAGTAAGCAAAATAATGTCTATTTTTTTTTTAACATCAGATAAAATCCAAGAGTGAGACCGGGAATCGAACCCACAACCCCACAATACACCACTTCAAAATAAACAAACAAGAATATATTATAAGGAATGAGTATATTTTTTTTTTTTTATTGAGAGACAGATTGAGATAAAATTAAGTGCAATTATATTGAAATGAAATTCTTTAAGCATATAAATCTAGTGTGAAACACTGACACGTCTTTCTTTTACTCCTGTTAATAAAATTACACATTTTCATCAAACTTCAATTTTGCTCATTTGTCCTAATATAATTATGTAGGTGGTGGGGGGAACAACCACAACCTACCAACCCATGCAGCTAGGGAAGTGAAGAGCGCCTCAAATTTCGTAAAACTATATAAAAATAATTTTTTTTCCCCCAGTAAGATATTATAAATAAAAGTGATAGGCTCTGGTCTGTGCAGCAAGCATTCCAAGTTTAAAGGAAGTTGTTATTATCGTTTTCGAGAAAATTAAAAAAAAAAACTTTAAAAACCTATTCTGCACTAACCTAACTTTGCACTTCCGGTTAACCGATTTTCTTCAAATTTGGAATTCTAGCAATGCTTGGAAGGTGTATTAATATTTTATATGTGGTACAGCCATACATTGAATGGAACTAAAATAGAGGAAAGCTTAACGTTTTATATTTTCTTCAAAGAACCCTAAAAAAAATAAAAAAATCCCAGGAAACTGTTGAAAATAAAAAGTGACAGGCAAGATTGATCTGTATGTAGTTCTTATAGGATATTTAAAAAAAATATTTGGAGCAGTTTTTGAAAACAACAATTTTTCATTTTCGGTGGATGGATTTTGTCCAGAACTTAGTCCTGTCACATGCGATAGTAGTCTAGTCACAATATCAATTTTGATCCTTCTGCGACTTTTCGTTTTTGAGCTATTTTGTTCACACTCACACACAGATAGTTTGTTAAAAACCATTTCTTTCGTTCTCAGGAGACCTAAGAACATGTTTTCCTGTTGAAAACTCAATTACGAAAATTTGGCTCGATCGCAGCCAGAAATAAGAGAGTGTAAAACAGAAAACATCACCTACTTTAAATGCAGTTATCCCCGCGCGTCTTAGACCATTTATTTATTTTAAAAGACTAATTTCTGACATTTAATTTCTAACATCTAATTCTACATAAATACGACAGCATCCTTCTTCTTTCAATTAATTCCCTATTACTGAAGCGTGATTTCACGAATGCTCTGCAGGCAATCCTGTTTCCTGTCAGCCTCTTTATTACATCCACTAGCAGTTTCCTATCGGTAATTGTCTCCTGGTACATTGAACTTTACCATGTTCCTCATCCTCGCCCCCTTTTCCATGGTTCATCAAAGAACACTCTATCGGTTCTATTGGCTCTAAGTCAGCTTCCTTATAAAGTGCACCATATTATCTCCACTTTCATTTCTTCAATAACGCTGAACTCTAGGCTGTTTCATTTGTTGGAGTAATGAGAGTAATTACAATTAAAAATATAGGCGCTAATGACCATCGTAGTCGATTTTTTTTAAGGATGCCGGAAAAAAAAAAATTAAAAATATCCAAAAGTCATAAGATAAACGCCTTCTACATAAATATGAGATTCACAACTATATATTTCCATATGTTTAGACAAAATACAGGATTTTCTGTTGCTGCGGCCTACATAATATACAAATTGTTATTATTCAATTAACATAACACAATTTTCTTCAATTATAATTCTGACTAGATGTTTAGTTGTTTTCAGTGTTATATGAATGGAAGGCTCTTATACGTAATGAATAGCACCAAATTTTTGAGGAAGGCTTTCCTTCACCTCTCCATCAAAATCTCCTTAAATAAACTTACTCAGAAATACCCAAAATATTTTGTTGAAAAATTTTGTAAACTTAACAAAAGTTGCCAAGGATTTTTTAATCGCATTATCAGAATAAATTCATTATAATTTCATATTGGTGAGGAATCTTTTCTCTAGTTGTAGTCATCAACAATTATTATTATTGTAGCATTCACAGTTGTTACTGTCATTATTAAACAGAGATTTTTGACAAATGTAATGGATTGCCGGTGCAAAATCATAAAACACTGCCCACAGCTACATCATCACTACATCACACACGAGCGCTTCAAATTCTAACCGTAACAGAGATCGGGATCCGCCTACCTAAAGCTATACGAAAACAGGAAGCAGAAGTTGAGAAAAAGTAGGGGAATCTAAGAATCATAATATAACTGCTAGCATCATTCAACCATCAATAAGTCTTTTATCCAGTCTTCCACACACAACCATCAAGAAAAAACATCTATTGAGGAAGGCACTCCAACACTTTGCCAACTCAGTCTGTCATTCTCTTACGCTACACTCCCTCTTTCTATATTCAGTTCTGGAAAATTATTGCAGTATTCTATTTAATCATTTACTAATATTCAATGTTCAGCCTCATTAGTAAGGTCTGGACTATTTTAGCGGTCTACAGTTACACTAAGATTTTTAAAAGTAATGTAGTGGATATAGTGAGAGTTTATCTCTTACTGGGGATCCTGGGGACTGCATCTCAACTGTTCATTCAATATCATAGAGAAGTGATTAGCAAGGATTCTGTATTGCTCAAAAAAATGTTCATCGCTGTAGAGAAGAGCTTTTGCATGTATTATTGCATGACACAAGGGATGATAGTTCCGAGGAATAGTAAACCCAGGGATTATAGTTCCTGTGAATATAATTCCAGCTGGAAGGTGGCCATTGATTCGAAAACATTAATTGTCTGATTTAGAACATCAACAAATATAATAGCCACCAAGTATGAAGATAATGTCCACACTATTTATATAAGCACCAATTAACAACTAGGGTTGTGCGTAATCCTGGATAGCATTCAAACCGCTATTGTAATCCTATCTATCAACACCTAAGTCCCTACATTTCACCACCCATACTAAAATTCAATCTCTAGCGATATATATCATGAAGATTGAACACTCAGTTGCCCACCGAGCGAGGCCAGATGTTTAAGATAGTTTCTATCACAAATGGCGCTACTGTAGCAGCTTATTCTATCCTATAGATTTCAAAAAAGGTTATTCTATAAAACATGACATAATAATGTCACCTAAATAAATTTCAAGTATAAAAAAAAGACATATTCTGTTGAGGAAAAAACAACGGTCCTGAAAGCGTTGTCAAATTCAACACGATTCAAAACAATGGAATAAACAGCGTAAAATTTAATGTCGAAATTTTAATTTTACAAGAATTCATTGTGAAAAAAATAACTTTTTTATGAATCAAATAAAAGGACATGAATATTTTCAAACCTTCACGATCATTACATAAACATTACTTTATAAAAACAAAAAAAAAACAAAAGCTGATGATCAACTTAATATCAATGAAAAATGTTTAAAAGAAAAAAATTACGTAACACTAGAAGACAATAAATAGACAATGGTGCCGCCACAACAAATAGATATTTCATGTGGAAAATCAATAAAGGAGAGCATTTTTATCCAAACAGCTGTTTTCGTATATACTAATCGATATATTTTATCGATTATACACTTGTATGTCAAAAACAGGCAGTCTTGTTGTTACATGGTTAGAAAACCCAAAATCTGGTGTGATACGATCTTTACTAACAGCAATTACTGCTATTCTAATTGGTAAAATTTTTGACAAATTTGAATTTCTAGTGAATGTAAAGTTGATGTTAATAATACGTATATAAAATAAATATAGGGTCATTGGAACCCATAGGAATAAGCTGCTAGCTGCAATTAGACAGCGCCTCCAACAATATGAGCAAAACTAAAGCAATCAGTCTGACCTCATATATACTCTCCAAAACACCACTTAAATCAATTTTTTAGAAAACTGCTTCAATTTTCAAATGCGTGGTGCTATGTTAAATTGTCTGCGAAATTTAAAAGAAAATTGTTTTGTCTTTTTCAGGAAAATTGTAAAAAATAAAAAACAGCAAAATCGACAATAGATGAATCTCAGCGAGTTGAGATACTATTATCCTAAAGGAACCAATAGATTCATAAAATATATTTCCTTGGTTAAACGAAAGATGAATTAAAGCACTTTGATCAAAGGCTATTATGGATTTCTAAGGAGACATCTATATATTTATCTTTTATCTTTTAACCTCCTTAAGGGGAATGAGCACCATGTTATAGGCGATTACCAGAAAAGTTTTTTAACCGCATGTTATTTATTGCTGAGAATGAAATCGAGATCCCTTTCTACTAATCCCTCACGTTTTTTAAAATCATGGATCTGAGATGAATTCAGATAGTGCGCTTTTAGGAGGATGGGAACATTCGAGGGAAGACCACTTGTGGTCTAAATCATCTTCATTTAAAGGAGACACCGAGTTCTAGAATGTTGCTCATCAGGGTTGACGGTTTTTTAACCGAAACTTTATGGCAGAACCCATACTCTAGTTATCTGAAGAAAATATTAAGTTTCAACTATTTGCGATTTCAAAAGTTATGAGCTAATCCATTTTTTTTTTTTAATTCAAAGGCTCTCCAAACATGGAAAAAGAAATAATTTCCAAAATTTATGACGATCTCATTGCAGCATTTAGAGATATTAAAACGTATTATTTATAATTTCAAAATGAAATTATTATGTTTCAAAGTCATTAAATACACAATTATAAAAGATATAATTAAGAAAAAAAAAAGACTGTTTTTCTTTTCTTAATTAAAAAGAAAATAAATAAAAAAAAACCTTCAATTAAACTTTTTCCAAAGATAAGTTCAAATAAATTGAAACAAAGAAATCTCGGGAAAAAGTAATTAAAGTAGAAAATTTTTGTTACTTAGTTTTTCCCCCATAAAAGTATTTAATCAAATGTTCCTGGAAAATAATATTGTATAAGATAAAGAATACTTGATTTCCTTGACTCTTCTCAACTGTTATCAAGGTAACACTTGAAATGCGTGGAACAACTTATACAGTGTGCTAAGTAAAAGTATAAATCTGGTTTGGAACACTCACACAACTTTCTCTTACTCTAATTAACACAATTTCTTCAATTAATGTTCTTAAAAATTTCAACGTTTCAATGTTTAGTTGGGCTACAAAAATGGTGGTGGGGATTTTAATTGTATACCTGAGTGGCCTTCTGCGGAGCGCTCTAAGTCAAAACTTGTAAAGCTTGTACAAATCTAATTCTAAACTAACTTCAAGGAACTGCCCTTTTTAACCAACTGATCGGCTATCTCATTTCCAGGCACTCCGCAATGTGCTGGGATCCATTGTATCATTACTGCCCACTTCAGGCAGAGCAATTCGTGGAAATGCCATCTGGCTTCATCCTGATACACAATGTCAGGGGGTTTATCATTAATTAAAACTATGATGGCAGCGCATGAATCTACCAGCAACACTAAGATAGTGTTGTAAAGTACCAAGATGGTCGGGTTTAATTCATGGAGCATGAGAAAGCCTTGCCTTAAAGCAAACATTTCTGCATCAGAGACATTTTCCGTGGTAGCCTGCTTCATGGAGTCATTAAATATACAATTATAAAAGCCATGAAGCAGGCTACCACGGAAAATGTCTCTGATGCTTTCCAGCTCTGCGGAACCAACCACCACAACAAACATTTCTGCATCAAAATTTGTAGCCTTTCTGCCAACAGAGAAGGATTCTTTGATAAGGCCTTCGCAGTAAACACCGGCACCAGCAGTTTGCTATTTGCTGAACCATCTGTATATATTTGCATCCAGTACTATATTATTTCTCGATCATTTCCAGGACTGGTTTTAAATTCTGGCACATGACAGCCTTTCTTTGCCTTATCTAGCCCGATTTCTAAAGAATACTGGGGTCTAATGCGGTGTTGGTGACTAAACGAACTTTAAATTTCAGCTGCCTGAGACTTTTCGTTTTCAAAACATGATTGACTATATTCATTTATCCCAAATTGTTACCGTCGAGTTAATGAAAATTATTTCTGTAATTAAATGCATGAATGTATATTTATGATAATGATAGTGGGAAGAGAACGTAGAAAAATCAATTTTGCACGAAAGATGTCGTGCTCGAAGGGTGTGCGAGTTCTTTATCTAAACTAATCGTTCCAACTAATCAGGAATAAGGAATTTTTTTTTGCCCATGCATTTTTTTTAAGTTTATTACTATCTTCACATACTTACAATGTATTATGTAAATAATCATTGATAGTATAAATAAACCTAACAGAGATAGGGCAACTAAGTTGGGGAACCATATTTACTGATAAGGAGATTCGATTTTGAAAGCAGGCTAGTCTCTTTATTGTATATACAGAGATATCGTTTTAACTTGGGAACAATTGTCTATATAGAGAATACGACGGAGATGGGGAATAGGTAAAATAAGGAGGCTCTATCTACCGATCCAATTGCATTAACTCCAATTATAATTTGAAAATATATATTATTCAGATCCTTCTCTTTGATAATATAAAATAAAGTATTAAAAGGAAGAGAAAAACATAAGAAATTTATGAGTCACAAAAAATATATTTAACGAAAGAAATATTTCTACAGGTAGATATTTCTGAAAGATATCGTTCACTGCACCTAGTTTTCTATTTATTTTTTTTTCTTCCTAATAATGACCTTAGGTTGTTAACCCTGGTTAATAATGAAAGTTAAGCCATTTACTGCTCACACACACTCACATGCACACTTTCCAAAGTAATTTTTTTAAATTATTAGTGTCGAGCAGAAGAAGCGGATATCCCGCAAGGAAACATTCTAAATCTACTGCTATTCATCGTATCATTGCTGATATTCCAACCAATTCCGAACATAACCTTTCTAAGCTATAAAGATGAATCTCCAATCCTCTGCTTCTGATTCAGTAAGCTACCACAGAAACATGCAGAAGAAACAGTCCCCAAATTAAAGAAATGGTTATAAATTTAGAGATGGAAAACAACTATGCCAATATTTTGCTTCCACATTTTTAAGAATAACTTTCGCACTTTTATGCTATAAATAACGTTGCCCATTATATTGGGTTGCGGATTGACTAAAGACTCGTATGTAGTTCCCTATGTAAGACTTGAATACATTACAGACAGCTCAATCGACTACTGCAGGCAACAGATCTCCCTCCTTCTTCACTAGAACTGTAAAGTCGATCTGTCAACGTTCTAACCACCAAAAAATCCGAACTCTACGATCCAAAACCCTTTGAACAATCATCAATGCTCTCTACTATTTACATAACCGTATCAATTCATAATGATGCTCAACATCCAAATTCTTATCCAACCTAACCACTATTTAACATAAGAAATTCCCACATGCCTTCACTTTATCCATAGAATATTACCCCCTATTCCGTCGCCTTTCTTCCAGAACTCTCCCCGAAATCTAAATGTCTCAACCGGCTTTGTCCTCGTGACATGCAAACTCGCGAGTGAATCTAATGAGCGATCATAAGTGATTTAAGTTTTTTTTTTCTAACAGCGCTATCATCAAGTGGTTAAATTCTACAGCCGTTGGTTGTGTATATTTTTAATCAACTATATTGCTTAGAGCAAATCATTGCATTCAATATATTCGCAATTTTAGTAAACAGAATTTTACTGTAACCTTCACGCCGGTTCCCATGTTTGTACCTAAGCGGAATATGCAGTTTGAGCTTCCTGTGATTTTCCTATTTTTTCATAACTCTCTGGTCATTGGCTAAAATTTTTTTTTTTTTATAGAGAAAGTAAAAATGAAAAACTGGATGAAGACTGTAAAATTTATGCTAGATTAGACGCCATAATCATATAGTTGAACTGAGAAAATAAGTGACATTTGGGAAAGATAACTAATACATAGAAGTAGGTGGTGGAAACTTAAGTAATGAGAGATATCTAGGTCAGAACTTTGGAGCCATGTTGAAGTGAATGATGGTGTACGCTTAGTTTACAGAGGCAACAGGGAGGCGGAGTGTTTCTCTAGCAGAGTTATCTCATTTACTAGCCACGAACATATATATATCCATGATAACACTGTAAGATTCAGGAAAGCATATAAAATTCTATTTCACTTACTACTCGCCTTTATCCCGGAGTTTTCCTAGTCGAATGTGGCAGCATATCTTTTATCTTTCAATTCTTTTTGTCATAGAAATAAAGAAACAAAAACAAACAAAAAAAATCCTGTATGAAAGCTTATGGGAAGCCACGTTATGTTAATTTCAGTATATACCAAGTAGTTGAATGTGACTACCGCATGACAGCGCTATCATCAAGCACGGTAATACTGGCCAGGCAATTTGGCGATAAACGTTAATGTTTCAATTTCCTCTGAATACACGTAAAATCAAAATTGTTTTTTCGAAAACAATGTTTCAAACAAATGTGATATCGTTGCAGTTACCATGCCCAGTTAAATAAAAAAAAATCGTTGAAGCCCTCTCCGAGAAAATTCCATAATACTCAGGCCTACTATATTATACGGTAAATTTGCATTATGAGTAAACCGAGTTTCTATAGATTTTGAATTATTTTAGGGCTTTGAGTTCTGATATTATCCAAGTAAGAAAAACGACATTTTACAGTAAAGCTCAACAATCCAACTCTCGAAAAACTGAATTTTCCTGGAAAATAAATAGAAGTGATAATGGATATCAAATGAAATTGATAGTGATAGTTCTTTAAATGTCTACTTACTACAAAGTTTAAAGAAAATCTTTAGGGAAAATCAAGTAGAAATTGCAAAAACTTTTCAGTAAGGTTTCACCTTTTGGTTGATGGTTTATGACCAACATCTTTGGTTCAGATGCAGTGGTGGGGGTATTTAGGAAATGTAAAGTTTGAGCGTCCTGTAAAATTTTTCGTTTATTAGTTATTCTGTACAGACAAACAGAAAAGTCGCTAAAAGATTTGTTTTTTTTTCTGAAACAAATCAACTTCAGAAATTCTGACAAGATCGCAATACTTCTTAACAGTAAGAGAAAGTAAAAAAGTCATTGAAAAAAAGGGGGCGATACTGAATTCATGATTATAAGTCTGAACTCCCATGAAAACTGTATAAAACGAACCCAATGTAAGTATGGCCCTTATATACTATTTAAATTTTCTCCTCTATTTTTTTATCACTTTATTTTCCCAGCTTGTTTTCATGTTCAGTGTAATGGATCGTATTACTTCAACATATCGTTGTTGACATTATAAATATTAGAAATTCATCCTAATGTTTACTTGGAAAAATCAAATAATTTTCCAACCAAATATATTCACTGATTTTTATTTATTTCTTCAAAGTACTATTACCTAGATTTTGTTCTCTCTCTCACTCATTTTCTCTTTATTTATTTAAAAAAAATTATTTATTTTCTTTAACTGATAAATTTTTGAATTATGCTTGCTAATTAATTAAATTAATATAATATATATGTGTAAAGACTGAATAGTGAGAGTGATCAATTTTCGCGGCCGATAAAATGGTGTTCACTGTCTAGTTAAATTGAGTTTTTATACAAAGTTATTTTAAAATTCAAGAGCCCAACCTTCAATTGGGAGACACTAAGAATTTGAAAGTTTATATACTATATAAGCACTCCTTAATTTCATGTTAATATTATTTACATTTATATCATCATGGTGTAGTGGTTATAACCGTATCAAATCATTATAACCATGTCACATCATGTTTAAGAGTGGAAGTTATAACAGCATGGTATAGTGGTTATGAGTATAGGCTTGCAACTGGGAGGTCCCCAGTTCGAATCCCACATATAGCTGCTAAATTTATATTCGTTTAAATAAAGTTAATAGTAAAGTAGGTGTACTACTACTATTTGGTAAAGTAGATAACTAAAATCTATTTGATTTTAAATCTGTTGGATAACATACGATATACTACTACTATTGGATTTTAAAGTTGGATAACATACTTATATAATTTTTTAATGATATATCTATAAAAGTCTGTATTTAAGCTCGTTATATTTAGGCCTGTGAAAAACCCAAATTCAAGTATACAGGCGTGCGTGAATGGTGTATGAGAATTATGAAAGGTGATATGTGGAATGGAATCCGTAATTATCAAATAACTTGCTTATGTAGTTTAATTGTTCTACATATTTATTTATCTATACTATCTTACGATCATTGAGCTCGGATTTTATCATTTCTTATCAGTACTATTCCACAGTACCTACGGTTGACACTGTGTTCTTTCGCTATGTTATAAATAAATAAAAATAAAAATAGTAAGGTAGTATGGGTAAATAATTATCAAAGCAAATCTCCTTCAAAAAACGTAGTTTAAGTTATACATCCCCACCTGTTGCATTTTCCATTTTTAAAGGGAACAATATGCCTTTTAAAGACCGAAACATGTGTTTTCCCACTTATGTAGCCACCCCTCTTATCCTAGTTAGGTCCTGACAAAAACATTTTTAAAACCAGTGTATCAACTAAATTTGCTCTGTCCAAGTCTATGTTATCACACTGTTTGACAAAACATCCTTGATATCATCATCCTTGATGATAGGCGAACGCCCGAAACCGGTCGATGACGACAAAAAGAAGCTCTCACGGAAAATATCCTAGATGCTTTCCAGCTCTACCAAACCAACCACAACAAGTACATAAGTAACTTATATATTTCTTTTTTAATCATTTGTATATTTCCTTTTCTGTTTATTATTACTTTCTTATGATATATCGTATCCTAATTCAGATAAACACAGATCCAAAGAGATCCCTTTGGTAAAGAAGTCCTTGACTTCAAATTACATCGATTTAATTATTAAATATGGTTAATAATTAATATTAACATTTATAAATGCATTATCCCCCTCCCTCTAATTACAAACACACCCACAAACACATATTTATATAGACCGTTCACTAAAAGCTATTTTTTTTACATATTTTGTAGTGACAACCAAATTAAGAAAATTTGATACGTTGCCAAACACTTCCACTTGTAGTTGAGGGAGAAAAAATTATCAATAATAATTTATAATAATAAAAAACCATTATTGTTCAATTTCCGCAAGTGCGTGATGGAGCAACAAGCAATAATAATAACAAAAGATAATCAAGATAGCCATTAGTAGTGGGTAGTAGTGATACAGTTATAGGTCATTGTTGTTTACATAAAACATGCAACATAAGTGGGTTTTGGCGTATATACCTGTAGGTTAATGTATACATATTGTATGCAGAGTATATACGTATAGTTGAGTGTATGTGTGTCTATATATAATATATGTGTGTGTGTGTGTGTGTATACATATATATATATATAATATATATTATATATATATATAAACAGAGAACTGTGAATTGTTGTTCTCGCACTCACTAGTGTCATGATTGCATTAAGCATATGAGATTCACTTCAGCTATTAATGGAGGGACGCGGACAGGTATACCAACCTGTGCTTGTAAACTGTCTCTGACTCTCAACATTCAACTAGAATGTCAGTCCTACCAACATCCAGTTTAAATAAACGCTTGCTGGCAGCTCTCTCTCTGCCCTGCATTCAGTTCAGATTGAGAGTTTCAGTAGTAGAACGTCAAGCTAATACAATATATTGACTTTACCCGCTTAACTCAAGCCGATTATATATATGTATATATAAAACGTTGCCTCTCACTCCTATATCCTATCCTCTCTCTCACTATTCCAGCCTCCTATCCCCTCCAGAAATCCTCGCACATCATCTTCTACTTAAGATACCATTTCCTCGGCCCTGTTAGGAAGCTCTATCACCCTGAATTCTCTTGCGACCCTCCTCACATAAGCACCTCTTATCTCTACTCTTCCAGACAAAAAACCTTAACCAACAAGAATATATATAGAGGAAAAAAATTCAATTATCATAATCTAAAATACATAGTGCAACTACAAACATAGCTCAATATACAAATACAGTACATAGAACATAGTTCAACAAATTTTAAGTTCATTACTGTCATTAACCTCTGAACATTTCATCCTGTTTGCTTATTGTACGTATTCTGTAGATATTTAATAAATAAATTTAAAAAAATAACCGGCAAAAGAGAAGTTCAAGTTCGAACAAAAGTGGGAGTGAAAAATGTACGGCTTTTCTCTACAATTAACCTTCACACACCGCGTTAATCTTCCGTAGGGAGCACAAAAGTTATGAAAATGAGGCCAAATTTTACATGAAAAAATATTTATAAAATATGATGTGAAACACTCACATGACATTCTCTTCCTTTAATTTACATGGTTACATAATCTCTACATTTTCGAACTCATAACGCTTTGCAATAGGATCTAAAGATAGGATCCATAGCACAGAAAGAGAGACAAAAATGACAGGACCACTCTCTCGGACTAGAGTGGGAGAAACTGCATAAATACAGCGACGGGAGATAGATGTACAACAGAGTTCACTCGCCAGTCACAACGTGTCATTTACCTTACCCTTTACCACTCTACCATACTATACCATTTTAGTGTAAAGTCCAGGTAGTCAGTGTCACTTTTAACATTATACAGTGTTCAACTTCACTTCTAGTTTGTTCATTCAAACCAAACCATTTCTCTCCTTCATCATACCCATTATAACTTCTTCTCATTATAATTTATTTGTTTAATTGCACTTATAATTAGTTCGATTCAATTGTTTATGTTGTTGTAAGAAACTAGATTATGATTGAGTTAGCTCATATGTAGATTTCAATCTTTATAATACATTTTCAATGCTTTATGGACTGCGCTAACTACATAAAATTAAGGACAATAGATGTAATGAATGGCTACCAAACTCCAGGTCTAAGAGAAGTTTTTTAACTGAAAAGTATGAATTCCTTGAAGAAATTTTTGTAGGTGTTTAACATGAATTCTATTTTGTCCCACTAGTGTGAGCGGCCAAATACAAAATGGCGGACTTACATTGTATCTAGCATTTGCACTTCTTTTGCTTTCTTATTCAACAATGGATTGAAAATTCTGAGTTTTCATTTTTAAGCTCACATTAATTTTTTTGCACAATTTGATAATTTAGATAAGTCCTTACAAAGTGAACATTAGTAAAAATTCTAAACTAGTTTTTTCAAAGTAATAATTAGCTATAAATAATTTACCAATCACAGTGTAGAACACAAGGTGCGAAATGTGGGTGTATGTTAGGGCAATCAGAAATTACAACTATCATGTTGATCATGCCCATATTTGACACCTTTACTTCTTTACACCGTGATTGGTTAATTATTTATAGCTAATTATTTCTTTGAAAAAACCAGTTTAGAATTATTTTTACTAATTTTCCATTTGAAGGCATTTTTATAAATTATCAAATTGTGCATAACAAATATGCAAAAAATCAAGTTATTTTTTACTGTTGTAAGGTTTGTCAACGAACCCAGTAATCAGCAAGAGAATTTTCCACTTACGCTGAGGATCTTTCCATTAAATACACAGTGCACTGTACGTTAAATACCTTTATTTCAAGAACAATTTCAGTACAATGTTACAAATAATCCCTTAAATCCCTTACTCTACACACTACCTTACTACCGAAATACAATAATTACGACTCGTAACCATGAGGATCTCTTACGATACCATAGTATATGACTACTACAAACTGACTATCTTCTACCCTACATCAGAACCCTAGTCTTTAACAATAAGTTACTTACTCAGTCCACCCGAGCTCGATTTCTCTGTGCCCTTGCATGGTCTTATAATCACTCTAAAGGGACTGGGGCAACCAACCAACACTCCGCAACCCCGCCAGCCAGAACACTCCGTCTCTGATCACACCCGGACTAGAATGAATGCTTCTGACTGGTAGGTGGTACAGTTGCCCTAGTATTGTCGAGTTAGCAGGTAAAAGCTCGCTATTGCTACTTCGAGCTAGCTGGCACTTTTTTACAACATTGGCCATCGCTGTTACACCACAGCACTATACTGTTTTATTAAATTAATGTGAGCTATAAAGAAAAACCTCAGAATTTTCAATCCATTTTTGAAAAAAAAAGCAAAAGAGAATTAGGAAGAAATGCAGACAAGAGAATTAGGAAGAAATGCAGAAAAGAGAATTAGGAAGAAATGCAGAAAAGAGAATTAGGAATGTAAGTGTAAGTCCGCCATTTTGTATTTGGCCGTTCATACAAGTGGGACAAAATAGAATTCATGTTAAACAGCCACAAAAATTTCTTCAAAGATTTCATAATTATCGGTTAATAAACTTTACTTAGACCTGGAGTTTGTAGCTTCATTATATCTAATGTCCTTAATTTTATGCAGATAGAGCAATCCACATGTATTGAAAGAGTACTTACTATAAAGATGCAAAACTACGCAAGAGAAGAAAAGTGGCACTTCTGGTTGATGAATTTTGCACGAAATCTTCATGTCTGATGCGGAATATCAGAATATCAAGTTTGAGGTTCCTACAATATTTCGTTTATGAGATATTTTTTTCATCCACATCCACTGAGGGATCTCAAAACGTGTATTCCGTTGAAAACTCAATTTCGAATCTGGCACGATCGCAATACTTTCTCTTACTATTATTAGTAAGAGAAAGTAAAAAAAAACAAAACAATAACCAGACAGAAATCCTGGAAATAATCTGACGTCATCTGCAGTAAAGGGACAGAAAAATAAAATAAACTGACCCAGTTATCGAGCCAAACTTGTAAAATTATTGTTTACTTGGGACTAGTCCAGATATCTGAAAAGTGATAAAATAGTGTCATCAGAAATGCATAACTATGGAGTGACTAGAATATATATATATATATATATGAACAGTTGGAGTAGTGCATGAGAATTTGTAGAATTTAAATCAAATTGTAAGAACATTAATGCTATGAATGTAGAACTTGGGTTAATTCTGGTATTTTTATTAGACGTTCGTAAGCTGTTCTTAATTAATTACGTTAATTATTTTGTAACAGATTATAATAATAAATATTAATGAATTTATTAATAAAGTTGGAGTAAAAAAATGTTGGTTATTTGTCAACTGCTACCGACCGTCCACCATTCACTAGCAGCTCACTTCGGTTGTGTTCAATAATCAATTCTATTGTGGAATGTTTTAAAAGAGGAACTATTTGTTTTAGTATCACTTTTTCAAAATTTGTGTTGTCGTCAGAATATATACTCTGAGTTCCACCTGAATACGAAAAAAAAGATAAAAAAGTGTTCAACAAATGGCCTCTGTGTTTTTTTTCCCCTGGCGAGAGAATCCCTGACGCCAGGTAGTTTATTAATACATGCTCCATTAACTATATTGAGTGTAAATCTAATACTTATTTGAACAACATTTTAGTCTCATTATTTAATTTTTTTTTGGAGGCAAATAAAACAATGGCATCATATTAAAATTGAATAAAATTAAAGTGTGTAATTAAACACACAGGAAAGTGTGTGTTCAATAAACCTGTGATTTTGAAAAATTTAAACTAATTATAAAAGTTGAAAATCAAGATTTTTGGAATGAATGAAATCAAACTTTATTTACAAGATAAAAACATCGTTATAAATCACACAAAAGAAAGAGGTTTCAGGCTGTAGTGTCTGTATTCACTATAAAGTTACTAATTACACACATAAAACATTTAATTAAAACATTTACTTATATACTAAGAAAAAAGATAAATTAACAAACCTTAACTATACGGAGTTATTAAAGCAAAATGTGTGCTTTAACCTTTTATGCTTATACTTCTTACATCAAAGGTTATAATATACAATACTTTTTATATGAGGATAAGGACTATGTACACAGGAAGTTTAGAAATAAATGTTGACATGTTTGGAACATCAAGTGCTGCATGCAATTAGTCTAAAGGGAGAAATTAGGTGTCCATTGAGGAGAGGATCCAATTAATTTTAAGCATTTGTTTTGGACTCTTTGTAACTTTCACATAGTTGAAATGACAGGTGTTTGAGCTGGCATATAAAAGAGCGGAACGGAAATATAGGTTAATAAATTAGTTTCTTGTTAAGAAAGTTTAGTTAGAGTTTCGGTGTAAAAGTGAAAATGGTCTTCACATAATGCCTAATCATAGGCTGGATTATGTAGAAGTCTAGTCTAACAAGCAGCGCTTGGACTTCAGCTAATTTTTTTTTTTTTCGGCGCATCAACTTCTTGGTTATTAGCGCCCCTCATCTTTTTCTACAACAACTATTTTCCACTAGAGCTGGGATGGCGCTCGCCTTATATATTCCCGGCATCCAAGACAACGTCTTTATTTCAAAGGCGAATGGAGCGGGGGAAGTAAGGGTTCATTCCTGTACTGTCTTCCCCTCTTGACCATTTCGGCTAATTATACTAGGAAAAAATTCCTTGGTATAATGAACTTTCTTTGAGTTAGCCCAGTCCATTTGCCAGCGAAATAGACTTTCTTTTTCAATTTCTGTAAGACTCCTCAAGATTTAAATCCTGAAAAGCTTGTTTGGTCACTGTGCCTGCAGCCTCGATAATGAGTGTGGTGAATAAAGAACAAAATATCTCAAAACCGCAATCAGCTCAAACTTGGTATTATTCCGTTTATGTCCTACTATCGCATCTGGCATGAAGGTTTCGAGATATCTATCAATCGGAAGTATGACATTATTAAATGTTTTTTTTTTTTTTCAGTTTTTCACGATTATCTCGAGAACGTTTTCAACTATCTTCTTTAACCGTCGCATACTATACTATCTGACACACCCCCCTCTGGCATGTTTTACACTAGATATTTATGAATATAGATTTATTATTATCATCATTTGTACACTATAGATTTCTATATTTAACTGTCAAAGAGTTGTTTTTATCTAGAAACTTATATCTTTCCAGTATTAGTATACATTCTGATGAATTTTAAATTTGTTTTTATAACTCACAAAACTTAACCTTCTCTAAACTTCACACTTTGTCTACAAGAACTTTAAAAGCGAGTCTATACAAACACTGTATATAATATATATGTACATGAGCAGATTATATTTATATACAGTGAGTGAGATATATATGAGGAAAATGAAGAATATAAAAGAGGACCGACAGTGTACAAAGTACCTAGATCACAAAGCACCCTGGTACTTAGTTGGTAGTCTCTCTCACTCTCCGATGGTATATCCACACCCAACTTCTACAAACAGCTGTCACAGTTCTCATGTGTGACACTCTATCCTATTCAATAAGAAATATATTCAACCATTCTTCCATCAGTAATATTATAAATATCTCTTTGCATTTTCATTTACCACATTTACTATTTCTAACATCATTTCAATAAAATCCAATTATTATACTATCTACTGTTTCAAACACTAATGCCAAGTCTTTTTCCTCTTTCTTTATTCCTAGTTATCCGACAAGTTTTATAAATGCTAACACCATTTTGGTAAGTATTAGTCTGACGTTCTTTTTACTTATTCCCCTATGGCAAAAGGTGACGAAGTTTGACGATCATTTTAAGTTTTCTACACTTATTTTTGTCGGATCTTTTTGAGGAAACATATTCTTCTTTCTCGTGCATTAAATTTATTATGGATTTCCTGCAGCCAAAATTATGAGATAATCCGCCCACCTGCTACGTCATTCAACACGCCACATAAAACGTAACGCACCTCCCTACCACAAGCTTACCATCTTCGGGAAGATCAAGATCCACACTTCATCACCTAAGAAATAGGAAGGAAAAGTTAGGGAAAGTAGGAGAAATTTAAACAAGTACATGACAAGGGCTAGCTAGACTCAAAGCAACAAACATTCAACAGTCTTAAAACAGTTGATTCTTTAACAAGTCATCAAGAAAGTATCAACTAGCAAATAATCTGCCAGTTCAGTCAGTCATTTCTACTCTCATGCTACCTTGAAGCTAGAGGAAGAATTTCCCGTTAAAAATTCAATTTCGAAAATTTGGCATGCTCACAATACTTACTCTTGCCAACAATAAGTAAAAGTAAAAAAAAAAACAGATATGGCATATACACATTCCATACAGTTAAATCATTTTAAATTATAGAAAAACCGACATCTTTCCTCATTTACATATTTATAAGAAACCATATATTTCTCCGCCAGGAACCAGCACATTTGATTTCTGCTTTACTTTGCAGAAAGGGAATTTGGAAAAGGTAGTGTGAGGAAACTAGAAAGGAAGCAGCCTCTATAGTAGATGGCGGTGAAATAACCAGTTGGATAAAGGAGGCGGTATAGAGAGAGCAATTCCAGTAGCCGCGGGGATTACTGGGTGAGAAACGTACGGCCGATCAGACTACAGAAGAACATTTACTGGGTTTCCCACATGCCATGAACTTGTGGAACACAAACGCCATCTATAGCCAGTTATTTATGCTCTCGAAAAAACTTTTTTCCTTCCTTTCAGTTGGAAGAATTTTTTTTTGTTTTTGCTTTTCCGGTTTGAGTTGTCAAAAAAACAAAAACAAAAAAAGACGATCACTTTTTACTGAATACATCATTAAAGTCATAACAAAGTAACAGAATATACCTTGTAGCTATGACGTAAAACTAATCATAAAAAAAAACTACTACTTAAAACTCACTAATCGATTAAATAAATATCCGTACAAAGACACTAAACATTGAATTAACAAAAAGTAGAACACAATCGGTTTAAATAAACTGCTATATAATAAAATGTAAACTCCATTAAGCATCGTCTTTAACTACACTATAATAAAAATAAAATAATCTTACATTTTTTCTCAAAAATTACAAATAAAAAACTCTAATGTGAAACACTCACACGACTTTCTCTTACTACAGTTTATATAGATTTGAATGACAAATTTTCACACTTATAATTTTACTAAATGTTCGCTTGTTTTCAATTTCATATCAATTGGAGAAACTGAACTTATTAAAATTACTCTTTTGACTAAACCATACACTCCCCCCTCCACCATAACTACTTTAAACGAACTTACACGGAAAATAGTTCCCAATAAAAGTGATAGGTCTCCTGTATTCATAGTTATTCTAGTAAATTTAATGAAATCTATCGGTGTTTTTGTAGATAAAATAGGAGAAAACTTTAATAACTTAAGTAAAAACGATCTTCAGTTCATCCGATCTTCTTCAACTCAAAATATAGGCAACATAATCAATTCTATTTAATTTTATTTAGATCATACAATTTATATAATAAATAAAATATTTGAAATAGCACTTTAGAGGAAAACATAACCCCACTCCTTCCCCAAAAGTTCTCTTAAATGAATTTTCTCAGAGAAATGTTAGAAATAAAAGCTAACTCTTTGTACCAGCAACATATTAAAAAATGTTTGAAGAAAATCTTTGGAACCGTTTTCGAAAAAATCGCAAAAATACTGAAAAATTCACTCCGTAAAGTGGTACTTCCTGTTGAAGAATTTTGACAGGTAAGTTTCTATCGCTCGCATGGTGATACCCAAATGGAATGTCAAATATGAATTGTGCGATTTTTCGTTTTTGAGCTATGGTGTTCATATATTACACACACACACACACACACACACACTTTTTTTTTGGACTCAAGGGCCCTTAAAACGTATATTTCCGGTGAAAAACTCGAAATCGAGAATTTGACAAGATCGCCATACTTCCTGTAAAAACAGAGAGAAACTAATAAGATTCTAGAGCTTTTATAGCTTGGGATAATGGATTTACTCAGTACTGGACAACTAGACCATAAATATCTGGAAATTTCTTCTTTTTACAGTAATTCAATTTTTGTTCCGACTGCTATTGTTAACATTCACACTTCCCAATCTAAATAGTGCAAGTTTCATGTTACGCTATTATAAATTTGAGCTGTTCTCGATTCTCTACATAATGAGATTGGCCTATCCGTCGATTTGCTTATAGCGCAGCATAAGTCTCTTACTGGCTCCAAACATGTAATGTCTGAGTGATGGTAGAGAAATGATGTGTGATAATTAAAGAAAGACAGGCACTGCATATTTTTGTTTACTTATGGACACAGCCACATTTTAGACATACAAGACACACCTAGACGCCTACACACACAACATTTACATTACACTTTACTCACGACACACTCAGAATATATTTTTGCGTTAAAGATAATAAATTTATCGAAATGTTAGCAAGAATTCTTGTTTTTTTTTTACTTTAGGCCAAACCTTACGAATGCCAACAATATATACTCTAACAGCCGATAAAGAACCAAACACTAATGTGGAATAATACTAACCAGGAAGCAGAGGATTTCTCTACATTCAAAATTGAATAACTCATCGAATATTCAACGGATTTTTCTCATTCAGTAATCATTTTTCATGAAAAAAATAAATCCACTTTAAGAATTCGTTAAAGAAACATATGTGATCCAATTTGGAATAAGAAATTTTGGATTCAAAAACTCTGATTTCCGCTAACTTAAAAAAAATAGTTGATCACATATTTGGAATTCTTGAAAAAATTAAGTGGGGGGAATCATTTGATTTTTTTTTCCTATCTGACGTACTTTCCAAGACAAGTGGGGTTGAGGTAGATGTTAAAATTGTATGTATCCGGTAACAACTTATTTTCTAAAGTCTGATGCGATAACAATGCTTCCTCTCACTGCAAAAAGCGAAAGAAAATACTAATTCATTTAAATACAATTTTATTTTCAGATTTTCTTTACAAGAGAAAAAAAAATAACCTGAAAAATCATTAATGGAGAAAATAGGGTTTTAAGGAAGGCAATAATTATCCCCTTCCACGTTATTTTCATGCATCTTCCCTTATAATAGTGTATTAGGTTGGAACGAGAGCTAGCTGGTTTCCTCACTTAATAGGGAAACCACTTAGACTCCATTTTCACACCACCCGCCCAGGTTACAATAGAACGCTAAAGCTTCTTCCAGGTATTAGGCCATCTATTGGATAACAAGTAGAACTAATAGACGACTAGAGAAGGGATGTTGAGGAGGGAGCCTGTATTTCTCTCTCACCCTGTTATTATTGGTGTGAACTTAACGGAAATTAAGTTGGGGGGATGGCTTACGTGCTAGACCTAACCACAAGACACCCTGGAACCCACAAACGGACACACACACACACACATACACGCCAATACAAACCACATAAATCGATTTATTCTCTGAGACATGTATCCCTAGCCCAACTGTTACGAGATGAGGACGCCAACTCCGACTGATTACTATTTATTGTAATCATCATCGCGTGATGATATATATCGCATCATTGACCTCGCTGTAGTTATCGACGCTTCTTCACAGTATCTATCACGATGTGATGCTACCTCACAACACTCACATACGATAAATCAGCAATGAAACTCTCGCTCGTCTTCCTCTTACTACAATTAATACAATTTAATCAAGAAATTTTCTTTAAAATATCAATGTTTACAATGTTTAGTCAGGCTAGAAATAAAAAAAGGTAGTAAGGATAGTAAGGATTGTATTTGTATATCAGAGCGGTCTTGCGTGGAGCACCCTCTGTCAAGATCAACAAAGCATATGCTTTGTTTTAATTAAATCTGACAAACACCCAAAACCCTCTAAAATTAATTTTTCTGTAAAAAATGTTTCAAATAAAAGTGATTCGTATTTAGCGTGTAGAAAGTAGTAGTTGAAAGGAAAGAACTGAATAATTCATTCATTAAAGTCATACTTCCGGTTGATGGATATTACTTGATACCTTTGTATTACTTGCGGTGATAGCAAGTAAACAGAATACCAAGTTTCGGCTTCCTGCAACTTTTAGTATTTGAGATATTTTGTTCAGACACATACATACACACAGACAGACATATAGATCATTCGCTATAAACATTTCTTTCTTATCCAAGGATCTCAAAATATGTATTTCCGGTAAAAACTTAATTCCAACAATTTGTCACTGATGCAACACTTCCTCTTTTGAAGGAGAATAACAGAAAGTAAAAAATGATGTGTGAAACACTCACACAACTTTCACTTACTCCTGTTCTCAAAATTATAATTGACAAATGACGTAGTTTGTATACCAAATATAACGAAATTCGTCAAAAACTAACAAAACTTTTCAGTAAATGCGCACTTCCGATTTACTAATTTTCTTAAAACTTGGAATTGTGACCATCTATTTATTTCTAATTAATTTTGTTTGGATAATAGAATTATACAATTAACTATATTACCACTTTAGAGGAAGCTGTAACCCCTCCCCTAAAAGTACCCTTAAATGAATTTTCCCAGAGAAATGTTGTTAATAAAAGATTGAGATTGATGAAAGATCTTTGCATGTTTAGTTTATATAAAACGTTTCAAGAAAATTGTTGGAACCATTTTTGAGAAAATCGCGAAAAAGTGAAA
Source organism: Triatoma infestans (assembly GCA_011037195.1). Taxonomy (NCBI): domain Eukaryota; kingdom Metazoa; phylum Arthropoda; class Insecta; order Hemiptera; family Reduviidae; genus Triatoma; species Triatoma infestans. Next base: position 105,899 of record JAAEAF010000098.1, on the reverse strand, counting down.
AAATCATTTAGTAAAGTGTTAAAACAAACGCACTTCCGGTTATCCGATTTTTTCAAACTCGGAATTTCAACAACACATTTAATTTTAATTAATATTATTTAGATTACAGAATTATCTAATAAACTGAAATAGCAGTTAAGAAAAACTTAACCCCTCCCCCCCTCCAAAGTTCCCTTAAATGAATTTTTTTCCGGAGAAAAGTTTCAATAAGTTGTAGCCTTCGTATGTGTAGTTGGATATACCAAGTTTAAAGAAAATCGTCGGAGCCATTTTTGAGAAAATCGCAAAAACGTAAAAAAAAGCAAAACTGGTAAAGTGGTACTTCCGGTTGAGGAATTAGGGCAGATAATGCAACGTCAGATTCCATGGAGATGCCTAAACGTAATATCAAGTTTCAACTTTCTATGGTTTTTTGTTTTTGAGCGAAGCTGTTCACATACACACACACACAATTTGTTAAAAACCACTTTTTTGGACTCATGAGACCTCAAAACGAAATTTCCAGTGATAACTCGATATCGAAAATTTGACACGATTACAATACTTCCTCTTACTAGGAGTAAGAGAAAGTAAAAAATGATGTGTAAACCCTCATCAGATTTTTTCTTAAATCTAGTTCTCATCATTTCAATTGAAAATTTTTCTAAGAAGCTGGAATTTTTACAAGATTTTTGGTTGAGTTTAACAAATAAATTGTAGATTGCGCAACAACACTTCGTTAGGTAGGGCACTAAGACCAACTTTGCATCTTCGAGGAACTTCCTTAAAATGAATTTTACCAGAAAAATATTTCAAATAATAGCTCCAAATCATCATTTATTTTATTGATGAACCAAATTGAAAGAAATTCATTGGAGCCATTCAGGAGTAAATGGGGAAAACTAAAGAAAAAAAGCATCTAAAAATAAAGTGAAAAATTCTAGTTTTAGTCGATATTGTCTAAATCGTGTCAGATATTTTGGTAAAATATCAATTTTGAAGTTTCTGCGGACTTTGAGGCTGTTAGTCCTCCCACATATACACACAGTTTTGCACAAAAAAACCACTTATTTTTTGTCTCAATGGGCCCGAAACCATGTATTTTTTGTGGAAAACTTAAATACATTGCACTTTCAGCACTTGCAGGATACAAGTTGTCGCGAACTATTTCCGCTATTAGGCGTACTTACACTACCTTGCTGCTATATTCCTAAATGTGCCATGTTTGTAAAAGAAAATCCAAACAAGTTTAGGCGTAGAGGGGTACTACATAACATAAAGAATAGGTAAAACAACTTATGGGGGTTGTGAACATCGAACTTCAAAGTCGGAAAAAGCCCACTACATATGGCCGCTAAAATCTATAATTGTTTGCCTGAGGTGAGCTTATCAAAAAATAAATTTAAACAGGAACTTAAAAAATATATACAAAATACAAATTATTACTCCATAAATGAGTACCTCTGTAAATGATTGAAACATATTTTTGACACTGTTCTGTACCTTTGGTTGCTGTATGAATAAAGTATATATCTATCTATCTATCTTAGAGAAATACTATTCGTTACAATGGTATTACAACAATAGAACTAATCGATTTTAAATTATAAACTTGTAAATTATTACTTTATTTCTTCATAAACCATTAAAACAATTTTAGGCATTACAACCAACTTTGGCGATGAAATTCTAGCAGTTTGTGCGAGAAGGTCCCCAAGGTTGGAGGCGTTGAATTAATTGAGACTTCACAAAATCTAGACGTGGTTTATATTATTAATATAGGTCACAATTCGTTTGGCTGGACATTTGACAAATATATTTTAGTAACAAACACTCCATGAAAATTCTTGAATATAGGCCAAAAGCGTAGAGAAAATTTAGCAGCAAAAGATTATGGTGGGTCAATAAGATTAACAAGCAGCAATTTATTAAAGGAAACCAAGAAGCTTTTATTTATATTACCACAGAATTTAATGCTTTACGGGAGCAAAACATGGACAGTATTATCTACCAAAATGGAGGAAGTCTAGACGCGAGAGAGAGTCAGAAATGAAATCTTTTGAGAAATAATTCACCGTGATAGAAAAGACCGTATTGGAAATCATCGCTGAGAGAAGACTTCAATGGTTCGGCCCACATAAGAAGGATGCCGGAAAAAAGATTGCCGAAAAAATACTGGAGTAGGGAACCGGCAAAAAGAAGAAAGATAGGTCGATCAAGATTCTCATAGAAGACAGCTGTCGAGGAAGACATGGCTAGATACCGATTGACATAGATAGATGATTCGGATAAAGAGGAATGGAGAAAGGATATTTTTGATTCTTTATATTGGCCTAATTATTTAGGAATAATAAATTTTATTATCACTATGATTTTGTGAACATTTTAATGTTAAAATTCGTGTTCTGAACTTTTATTGTATGTTATGTATTGTATGTATGTTTTTATTTGTATGTTGTTTTTATCCTTTTTGTAAATTACAGATTATATTTTTTTTATTATTCTTAAAAGCAACAAAATCAACAACAACAAAAAAATCAGGATTATACTGTAATTTTTAATGTTAATTTTGACTACACTTTTTATTGATCTGAGAATGTTAATTTTATACTGTTTTTTAAATTATTTATTTATTCATATATTGCTATTACTTATCTTTTATTTCCAGTTTATGTAATTTCTATTTAGGTGAAAATTTTAAAATTTGTTTTCATAAAGTTGAATTATTTTTGGGGTGATTTTTTTTTATTTGGGGTGATTCATAATTCTTAAAGAGAACGTGCGGCAGAAGGCAGAAGTTAGCCGCTACTTTAGAGAATCTTGTTTCTTGCAAGAACTTGCAATACTATTTACACGGTCACCTCTAATCACTACCCAAAATACGCATCTCACAGGTAGTTCATGTATGCAGCTAATTATGGTTAACATATCAATCCAGAAAAATGTCCAGCATCGTATACTGCAATTTCCGCCTGTATATTCTATATTCTCACAGGCGACTAATAAGATACGAACATTGAATTTAAGCGACGTAAAGTAGAAAGTCTATAAGGTCAATAAATATAGGAATGAAATACACACTTATATGAAAAGTGATTTATTATAAATACAATTTCCTGTTTGGTGCCAAGCCATGAACGAAATGATAATGAAAAGAGAGAATTTTTTCTCAATACTAGGGAGCGAGATTCGGTGTCCAACTCCGCTGTACTTGGACTTTTTTTTTGCCCTAGCAGCCTCTAAATCTCACTGTCCCAGGGATGGACAGTTTGTCTGAAACGAGAAGACCACTGCCCAGCTGCCTGAGAAAGCTCCTTCTCAAATATATATTAAACTACTGGAAGGAGGCTTTGCATTGAGTAATGCTTGATGCTACCTATCGGGAAAAGAGAAAAATTCCCCAAAGTGATGCTCGCAATCTCTTAGAAATGACAAATTTATTTTCATCAATCACAATTCCAGTCATTAGCTGGAAAATCTTGCCCAGATAACATTATCTATTTTCTTTGACAAACTCTCAATTTATCATGAAATATTGAACAGAAAATTAATGATCATATTTCTCGCTTTTTATAAGGAAAATTGTTCAAACAAACTTTTCCCAAAATTTTCACTGTATAAAAAAAATAAGGAAAAAAAATCACGTAATTATACAGTATGATTTTTCAACTTGAAACTACTTTCAACCACTAGTGATTTAAAAAAAATAAATAAAACACTTGAAAGCAAACATAAAGTACTCGACCTAATTATTCAGGTCTTTTTTTTACACTTCAATAATTTAGAAAGAAAATGATTCAGAAAGGAAAAAGCTGCCTTTCACAAACAAAATACTAAACCACCATCTCACCGCTGATCAATAAGGAATTTTTTTACTACCTATAATTTATATTACTAAAAAGCTTATATATTATTTTATTAGTTTATTATTATTACTTTGTAAAGAGAATTATGACTTTGTGTCAGTGTTCAAAAATTTGAGTTTTCGATATTATACTACACATTTTAATCATACCAACAACTTGAGTTAATGATTAAATACTAATCAACTAGATCTTCATTATTTTTTTTTATGTTTCCTTGCTTTCCAGGATGGTAACCCTCCTCCACTTCGGGATGGAGGCGGTCCTTACTTCACACTACATACTCTCTAACTCAATCTCTCTCCATCAAAGCTGGGGAGGCTATTGGAACGCCAAAAGTACTGGCTTCTGGGAGTGGAGAACCTGTCAGTCGGCTCTCCTTCTTCTGGAACTCCTCTAGGGGTATGACGATCATGATATACATCTTCAACAAAAATTTGTCCTTGAGAGAAAGGTGATGCAATGATAAGTCTAAGGAACTCGAGCTTTATTATATGGACTACGTACTAGACATTCGGAGTCAATGGATATGTTCCAAGTATATTACTCGGTGGAAATTTAAGCAAAATGGTACATGTTCCAATCCAACCTTGATAGGAACGATCAGTATCAGGAGTATGTGATTCCTGATACAGTCAGATTGACTCTGATTAGTTTGAAAATGGTGTGGCAATGCCTCGGCAATGACCTGGCCAGAAAGAAAAGTATTAACTTCTTTTCGGGTCCTAAACTTCAGAGAATATTCTTAAGAGGTCGCTGTGCTCAATATCATTGAAAAAGTATGGAATTTTCATTTTGACCTTAAAACTAGTTTCCACTGAGTTGCTAGTGTATCCAATATATGATACCCAAATAGTTTTCAATTAGAAAAACAAAATAAGACAATTTTAAAGTGTACATATTAAGAGCAGATGAAAAAAGTAAATTGACACAGGAAGTCAATTGAATGTAAATTTGCAACACATTCTGGGTTATCATAAAAACAGTTTATAAATTTTTATTGTTATTATTTTTTAAATAAAAATTCAAAATTTATTCCGACTAAACCGTTCGTATGAAAACTCCTGATAATAACTAAATGAAACCCGATTTTGCAAGGAAGTTCAAACATGTATTTCCGCTCAAAACTTCAAATTCGAAAATTTGATATGATTATAGTAATTCCGTTTCGACGGAATCTGAAATAGAAGCACCTTAAAAGAGTTACTGCATAAAGGGCTGTAGTTACCATTTTGTGGTTTTGTACAGACAGCCCCTGTGAAAGAAATTCAGCGAGATAGAAACACAGATAATATCCAGAGCAGTTTAAATAAAACCACAAGTGCTCTTTTTCAAACTATTTAGTTTTATTCTGCAAACTATTTACGATAAACCCGCTGAGATTATCGTGCAGCTTATTTTCTGGGATTATGTTCGTTTTTTAGGATTTATTCTCTTTTTTTTACTTCCTTTAAATGAATTAATTTTTAAAAGTATCATATCATATTTTTAAAATATTAATAAAATTCTTAAGAAGAATTAAGAGATATTAATGATTAAAAGGATCATGCCCTGCCCATTATTGGAATAAATAGCAGCAAGAGAAAATGAAACCTAGTGTGAAAGGTTCACATCACTTTCTCTTACTGCAGTTTATAACTTATATCTGACATATTTCCTTTAAATTTATAATTTTTATAAATATTAGCTTTAATATTACATTACTAAACTTAATGAAACTTTTTGAGGAAGCATGATTTTGCAGCTCTCCCATAACCCCTCTAACAAAATGATGTCTCTACATGTATAGTCATTACATACCAAGTTTAACTGACACCAAAGGTGTCTGTAGATAAAATCGAAGAAAACTGGAAATAACTGTTAAGTAAAGACGCCGGTAAATCGATTTTTTTTTTTCAAACAAGGCATTTTGGCAACACATTTAATTCTAATTAATATTATAGAGATCATACAATCCTATTTATGTACTAAACTAACACTTTGGAGCAAAGCATAAGCACCACCACTCACTCCCTCACAAAGCCATACTTGAATTTTCCTGGAAATTCATTTAAAATATGAATTTTCCTGGAAATTCAAAAGTCGTAGACCTGATTATGTGCACTGATATAAATAGTTTAAAAAGAAAATCATTAAAGATGTTTTCGAGAAAATCACATGAAACTTAAAAAATAAAATGTATTGTGTAAACTGGTACCGATGTTGACTAAAAGCTTTTTGTCAGCTTCCCTGCTAGAACTAAATGAAACATCAAATCAAGTTTGAACTTTCTGACATTTTCCGTTTTTGAGTTATGCTGACCACCTACACACACACACACACATACACACTCAGACACAGAGCATAGTTTATAAAAACCATTTCTTTTTGGATTTCGAGGACATTAAAACGTGTGATGAAATATTGATGTATGACAATTAATGAAATCTGAAGAATTACAGAACGCCCTTGGACGTAGCAATGGTAGAGCAGGAAAAAATACAACTATGGAGTTTTAGAGCAAAGTTAATGGTAAGACTACTTCAAAGCAGAAAGCAGCATTATGTCAATTTGGATTTACTTTCTGCAGCGCCACTCTACGAGTCACAAAAGGAAATAGAGGAGAACTCTTTTCTTTTGTACTTGATCTCCTTTTCATTCTGTAGCTTGTATTTATTTATTTAAAAAACAAAATCTTGTCTAAATATTTAATATGGGATGTATATTACAACAGAGAAATGTTGCTTAACTTTATTAGGCATTAAGAAATCTTGTTAGGCAAAAGAGGAAGAGGAAGAAGAAAGTGCGTGTCTGTCTGAAAATCGGGCCACAGTGTCTGCTATATCGTCTAACAAGATGGCGGCACTGTACAACGTCACTGACACTGCCCTCACACTTCCTTTATATAGACACACACACACCGCAGTGTTACCACCACCATTACGTTATCCACAAAAATCCCTGCCCTCCCATCACACGTCTGGTTTTACTTTCTTTCTGTGGAGGGCTAACTGAGTTTTTTTTTTTTTTTTACTTGACATTAAGCAAAATTTATATCCTTTTTGTCTCGCAAATAATTTATGCATTATACTAACTTAAATTATTCATTTTAATTGCTATTTAACCACATACTACATTTAGATAAGCACTCACTTACATTCTTTTTTTCATCTATTACTTTCCCTTACTCCTGTAAGATTAAGAGAAAGTATATTAATCTTGTAAAATTTTCGATATCGCGTTTTCATCGGAAATACACGATATCCGCTGAATCCTTCTGAATTCGAAATGTGGTTTTTAGAAAAATGGTCTGTATGTGTTAACTTTATATTCTGCTAAATATCATCATGGGATCCGACAGTAAGATAGATCTATCAATGATCCTCAACCGGAAGTAACCACTGTACTGAATTGACTTTTTAATTTGTGCGATTTTCTCGAAAATTGAATATGTTTACCAAAATTTTGATTTTGAAAAACCTTGCTGACCGGAAGTGGGTTTATACAGAATAGTTGTTTCAGTTGTGAGCATTTTCTCCATAATAAACATCGACATATTTTATTGAACTTGGTATACTATAACTATAAAACAGAGACTCTTTCGCTTTCGCTTGAAATTTTTTTCCGAGAAAGATTATTTATTTAAAGGGGGTTTAAGGAGAGGGGTAAGCTTTCCTCAAAAAGCTGGTTCTATTAAGTATAAATTCCCCCCCTGATATGAAATAGAAGACAAATAAACGTAACAAAAGAATTAGAAGTGTGAAGAAAGTCTGTCATTTAAAGCTGTGCAAGTTTCCAGTTAGAGAAATCGTGAGTGTTTCATATCAGATGTTTTTGTTATTACTTTATCTTAATGCTACAAGAAAAAGTATTATGATGAGTCAATTTTCTAAAATAAAGTTTTCAAAGGAGTTACGTTTTTTTGAGGATTTCTGATTATTAAAAAAAAAACTATGTTTGGCGAAAGTTTCCGTATAGTCTCGAAAGTTTCAGTAAAAATTCGTCACTTCTCTAATATTTTCTTTCATCTTCACATTTCAACTACTTCGCAAATAAGCCAATTTCTTTTATTTTTAACTTTTATTTTTTTAGGAAAATTGATTATGTTATATATAGGAATTATGGTAGCAGTGCAGCTCTAACTTTTCCTCTGTGCAACTTTACCGTATAGGATTCTGAATGTTTCCCGCTTTACTCGAAAACTTATCAAAAACGCATGTTTCTTTGGCATGTTAACCTCTCATTTAGAAATTTATCATTTTTATTGTATTCTTCTTTTCCGAAAAATTGCATTTAGGTGGTTCGGAGAGATCTTATGACTTTAGGTACTAACATACTCATATTATTATGGCTAACTAAATGAAAAGTCAAGATAAAAAGTCAAATTTGGAAAAAAAAACGTCACATTAGGATTGTGACAATCGCAGTAAAGAAAATTGTTGTGTGATTTTCAGAGAAATTTTTAAACGCTATTTTAATGAAGTGAAAACAAAGTAGACTACTATATATATTTTAATATTCGCAGATTATTTCATGATTTCAGTACAATGACCCCTCACACAAATCGATTGTTCCTTTCAAACAAACATCATAATTAGATCGATTTCGTAATAGCTTCAATATGTATTAAGTAATCTAAAATATGTATTTCAACAAAGCAAATCTAAAAGAACAGGATGAAAGACGCTCAGCTTTCCATAATTGCATGCTTTCTCTGAAAAATATAGTTGCTGTCAAATAGTTGTTAAGGACAGATTTAATGGCAAAAAGGATGCTGGATGGAAAGAATATGTTGGTATGGTATAAATGGTTTCAAATTCTTCTTCAAAAGGAATTAGCAGGTTGAAGGAACGGTATACTATGAGGCCGATATTTTCCACAGTCAATAATTGCCAAATATTGTTCAATCAAGAAATTTGTTTAGAAAAGTTGTGGTTACCCTACTGACCAATCATGTTAGAAACCATATATACCTAAATTCAATACAAATCTAGACGGACGGGTGTCTAATCGTACATTTCCCAAATATCAGTTTTCTAAGAGTAAAAAAGCGAGTAATAAAAGTTGTAAATCCATATTTGTTTAACTAGTTTACAAAGTTTAATACAAATTGTCAGAATCGAATCAATCAGAAAGGCTTTCTTGAAATTCGAAATTTTAACAATATGTTAACAATTTTCAGAGGAAAGTACCGCATAACACTCCCCGAAACAGCTGAAACTCTAAAAAGTGATATGCCGTCATAGTTCGTATATCGAATTAAATTATCGAGAAAATGTGAGAAAAATAAAACTTATCCGATAAAATCGCATACTTTCTGTTGGATTGTTTATTGTCTCAAGTTTTATGCCGGAAACGCTGTTGATATCTAATCGTAGTAAAAATTATGAGTTGTTTGAGTGATTTTTGTTTTGTATTTCGTTTTTGAATTCCACTATAAATTCATAAAACTCACATATGAACATATACGAAATTTATTGTAGAACGATATATTAAAGTTGGTGACAAAAATAAGCATATATTGAAAATAATCTCACTTCTGTACTTTACACTAACTTATTTACACCAATGATGAAAATGTAGGTGGGTCCGCAATGCTGGATAACATCCGGTATTTTATCTGTAGTAGCATGCATATTAGTTTTGTTCCTGACCGGTTTCGGATTTTCATCCATCGTCAGAGCAAATTCACCAAGTTCGTGTAGAGAGTACACTTCAACGAAATGTTTCTGTAGACTCACACTTGTTGGTTGTATATATGTGGGCAATACGTATATTGCCCGAAACCGGTCAGGAACAAAACTAATATGCATGCTACGACGGATAAAATAACGGATTATTTACACCATATTTACACAAATATTTAAGAGGAGATAACATATGACGAGGAGAAAGAGTGGCTGATGAATGGTAGCATTGGCTGATCTGAGTTGCTTGAAGTGAGATGTGGCGAAGACTCTTTGGCTGTAAAAGGATTTCAGGAACACAGCGAGTTGTGACAGTTGACTGCTTGTTATAAGCAATTCCTTGAATAACTCATTAAGAATTCCAAAGAATTGATTTCTCAACAGCAGTAAACTCTTGAATACTTGATGGCTATTTTTTAATTGATCGCTTGTTTATACAAATTCAAGTGTTTATTTAGCTCTTGAAGTGTTACTTGTTAATCATTCCAGATTGATCTTGACACTTGTTAAAACCCTCCCTCAGAAAGCTGGTTTTTCATATGCTTTCTCCTAGCTCTTAATGGGAGCTAGCGGCAGCTTCTTGACTCTCTTAATGTTTGTAGCCCATTCGTTTGCAAGCGCAGTGGTATAAGTAATTCATTGAAAGCTGATACGACTGGCGTCAGCACAATACCGCTCTTACATCGCCTCTTGGCCGTTGAGACCTGACAACTGCCCATTCCATTACACTTATATGCAACACATACACATATAAATTATAACATACTTTTTCTACGTAAACCGGAAACTTCAAAGCACATATTTCTAGTTAAACTGAATTTTAAAAATTCGGAAACAATATTTCTTTCTTACAGCGATAAGTGAATGGAATAATTAACTGTGAAGAAAATAATGCAAGAAAGAAAAGTGAGCTCGAAGGATTAGAAAAATAGAAGAAGATTCAATTCTAAAACCCTATCTACCATCAAGAAAGTAAAGATTCATCCTTCTTCAGTAATTGCAGAGTACTTTCTTAAAAGTTAGTTCCCTGACAAACGTTTTGAACATTAATATAATAAGTAAGTTAAAATTATGATAAAGGGAAAACATAAGATTGGGAAGAATGGGACATGGGGAAAGATGGCTCACTAGCGATCGAACCTGGAGTGTGGGAAGCAAGCAGGTATCAAGCTTAAGACAGGGTGCGGGTCCCTAGGGAGTAATACTGGTGACTGCTTTACAACAATTTGACTTTACACAAACTTTAAACTACCAACTTAGTGCAAAGTTCTATGCTACCATACTTATCCTACACTTTCTACTTAAAATCACTTTATTATATTAGAACTTAGCTAAGTTACAAGGTTTGTATTTATAAGTGTGGGATTTATAATTAATATGTTTCTTTAATTAATAAAAATAAATAATAATTATTAATTGGTGTGAGGCACTTGTTGGTGAAAGAAGTTTATACTGAACACAAGAAAAAAAATAACCATTTAACAACTTTCTCTTGCTGTTTTCTCAATTTTCAATTAAAATAAATTCTTAATACATGAAATTTATTGTTTGATATTACGTAGATTGAAATATAACTGAAACACCCTTGAAAGGGAACTTAACGGCAAAGCCCACCTAAAAGCAATTTTTTCCTGAGAAACGACTTTCTCTTACTGCAGTCAACACAACTTGAAAATTGACAAATTTCATTATACTTGAACATTTTTACTCAAATAACATTCGACTTTGTGTTGGAACAAATTCTTCTCTCCAATTAAATATTTTACGAAAAATTATCAAATAACGTTATAGCATGTGTGTGCAGTTAGTGTTCCAAGTTAAAGAAAATCATTGCAGCCTTTTTTCGAGAAAATCCCTCCCCCCCCAAAAAAAAAACTCAAGCACAAAATTTTCTGTTAAGTCGCGCTTTCCGGTTAACCTATTTTCTTCAAATTCACAATTATCACAATGCCTGTAAGGTACTTCAATATTATATAGGTGGTAGAATTTCACTCTACTGAAGTAGTAGTACACGAAAAAAATCATGAAAAACAGAAAAAAAAAAAACGGTTCAGTAAAATCGCACTTCCGGTTAATATAATTCATCGAGATGGATTTGTCGTCAGAAACCTTAGAGTCAGATGCGTTGGTGGGACCTTGATATAATACCAAGATTATTAGAGACATTTTCATTGACACACAGACAAAGACAAGTTTAAAGAAAATTGCTGCAATAGTTTTCGAGAAAATTCCAAAAATGAATCAAAAACCTATTCTGTAAAATCACAGTTCCAGTAAACTGATTTTCTACAAAACTTGGAATTCTATGAATGCCTCTAATATGCATTAATATTATGTAGGTGGTAAAAACCATATATTATACTGAAGTGACACTTTACAGGAAAGCATAACGTTATTGTTCCCCCCACAACCTCCAAAAAATCAATTTTCCCAGGAAAATGTTTCAAATAAAAGTGATAGGTTGTTGTGGTGGTTGGTACCGCAGAGCTGGAAAGCATCAGAGACATTTTCCGTGGTAGCCTGCTTCATTTTGTGGTTTAACAGTTAAACCAGTCAGTGTGAAAACAAAGTTTGCTCTGTTAAGTCTGTGTTGTCACACTGTCTGAAAAACGCATCCTGAAGATGGGCGAACGCCCGAAACCGGTCGATACCACAAAATGAAGCAGGCTAACACGGAAAATGTCTCTGATTCTCTTTGGGTCTTATGCGGCGGTAATGCCTGAATGGAATACCAAGATTGTGCTTCCTGCGATTTTTAGTTTTTGACATATTCTATTAACACAAATCACACACATTGTATACGTATATATAATGAACATTCCATAAAAACTTCTTTTTTTCCCCCAAAGCATATTATATTTCCGGTGAAACTCAATTTCGAAAATGCGACGCGTTCACATTACTAGGAGTAAGAGGAAATAAAAACGCTATATATAGCTAACCATCGCTTTAATCTATTAAAAACACTGCAATAAATATTCTAGTAATTGAAAAACAGTGAATCATCATGCAAATTTATTGAATTTTCATTGAAAGTTTATTTGAACATAATTTTTAGAATATTTTATGTTAGGTACTGTGATATTCATGATAAAAAAAAAAATGTAGCTCAGTCCCCTCCCTCTGCCTTTTTTCTGTTTTTACAGGTCGTAGTACTAGACGTAAAACATGACATCTGGCATCCCATTGGGAGACTACGCCTACATATACTACCGCGGTGTTCGTAAATCTCCTCCATGTAAAGATAATGGATTTTACTTACATTTCTGTCCTGGCGTGTGAGGTAGTATTATATACATAGGGCAAAGAGGAGAAGGGCTTGTTATGATCATATGTTTATATAGCAAAAAAAAAAAAAAAAACACAGGCATGTAGCTGACATTATAAAACAGCAACCATCAATAAAATTACATTTTCGATATTTACGCCTCATACATTTGTTTTTACTTTCTCTTACGCCTAATAAGAGGAAGTATTGCCACATATGGGTTTCCCTGAATATGACAAATGTATGAGTGTGTTTCAACAGAATCGGAAAAACGGAAAGTCATAGGAAACTCAATGAACTAGGTATTCTAGACATACCTAGATACAGCTTCAGTCACGAAGATTAAAATTTTGCCTAAAGGCAAAATAAATCAACCGGAATTACGACTTTACTGTTGTTTTATTTTCAGTTTTTCGTGATTTTGTCGCAAACGGCTCCAACGATTTTCTCTAAACTATCTACACACGTAAACATCTATCACTTTTATTTGAAATATTTTCCTAGGAAAATTAATTTTTTGCGTATTGTTCTGTAGGGGGGGGGGGCAGTAACGTTATGATTTTATCTAAAGTCCTACTTCAGTATAATATATGGTTTTCACTGCCTATATAGTATTATGCACATTAGAAACATTGGCTGAATAAATTCCAAATTTGAAGGAAAAGCGGTAAACCGGAACTGCGATTTTACACAATAGATTTTTGAGTTTTTTTTGGAACTTTCTCAAAAAAGGTAACAACGCTTGCAGGTCTCTATGCCTGACCCTCTGTATGCATCCAGGCTGGAATTGGATACCTTTCATTTACTGTCATTAGGCCAGCAATCTTCAGAGACATTAAAAATGTAATATTTAATGTAATGCATTTTCGTAAAGTTGACCTACTTCCTTAACCAAGTTTCTTTAAAATCTATTAAAAGTTTTACTAATAAAAAAAAAAGGTTTTTATTTTTTTTTTTTAAAGAAAAAAGGTAGAAACCATGTTTTATGTTACAAAATATATTTCACGACCAAAGTCTAATCTTCCTTCAATGGCTGGAAAATGTTGGGATATAAAAGGATATTTCCTTTTTTATAACCATGCGCAAGGTTACATTCTTCTGACACAGTTTTCCAACGGATTTAAAATAGAATTGTCAGCCAGTAGGTTGTTTCTAATGTAATAATAAATTCATGTTTGTTTTATTAAAAAACGAAAGAAATATTTCTATCGGTAGAAAAAAATGAAATTTCTCTCAAGAACCAATCAAAATATTTATATTAAAAAAAAAAAATAATGAACATCACTAACGGTATCCTCCAATAATAATTTAGATTTAATTAATTTGTGCAATGTTTTGGAAATTGATTGGTTTGGTTAATTGCTTGTTTATAATTATTTCAAATAAAATAGAAGATATTATGAGGAAGCTCTAATTTCCTTTTTAATTTGCATATTCAATTATTGGTTCACTCATTGATGACTTCTACCAGGAAAGCTATTCATAGCATTACCGGAACTTCCGCTTTAGTGACGGATTTTTTTTTACCCACATCTTTCTTACTTTCTCTTATTTACTGTAACAGAAGGTACTACGATCGTGTACTTATTTTGAGAAACCATTTTGGATTTTCCTTTTTTTTTGTTGCGATTTTCTCAAAATAAATCAATGATTTTGTTTAAACTTGAAATATTAACCGCACATACAAACAGCTACAACTTTTATTTGAAACATTTTTCCGGGAAAATTCATTTATGAGGTGTTATGTTTGACTCTAAAATGTTATTATAGTTTATTATATCATAATATCATCTACATAATATTGATTACAATGAAACTTGATACTATAGACAATGATACGAACATTAATCACGGACGTAGGAAACAAGGCAATGGTCGTGGAACCAAACTACTCTGTTGCATTAAGAGTACTAAGCCTAAATTAGATAATTATTGTTAGTAATTATATAGGAAAATCCCAATTGTAAATAAAACCATTGAATGAATAAAAATGACAAAAATAAACTAGGCAAATAATAGATACTCAGTGTTGAGTACCTATATCCACCTGGACTTAGTTAACTACTCTCGGAAATTTCATATCAGTGAGCGAAAGATTATTAAAACAAATTAAACAATGTACAGACAGGATGACAGACAAAAACTGAAGGGAACTAAGTCATCAAAAGCAAACATCTGATTAATGATGTAAGCAAACCTTAGTGGGTCACCATGTAAACTGAGGCGCCCATTTTTTTGTTTTTTTTTTTATTTTCTGAGCAAGCAAAAATTTTATTTATTATTCTTTGCCACTGATTCTCATCGAGATTAAATTACTTTTTATGGTTAACAAAATTTAAGGAAGGATGAAATATTTCAGTTAAATCTTTATTTCAGTTTCCAACTTTCCTGTATTTTATTGAATTATTATTATTAATTTAAGGCGTCTCAACATCTGTGGTCATTTGCGCCCGGAACCTTCTCAGTGCACTGCCGGCCTCCGGACAGTGTTCTCTCATTACAGACAACACTGTAGGCTCGTTACAGACAGTGAGCTGCAGGGGCTCCTAGGAAGAGAAAATCTAAGAGTGGCACGGCTGGATTCGAACCCGTGATCTCCGCGTTCCTAGTCCAGTGCGCTACCACTGAGCTAACCCCTTCCCTTTTTACTGAAGAAATTTGAGGTAGGTATATTAGCAGATTTTTTTCTGAAAACATTAACACATTTTTCAGAAATAGTTTAGTATGAAAGGGGTCCTCCAGTCGGTCAATTCATGGCATAAAATATGCTAAGATGTTAGTAGATACCAAAGTGACTAATGTTTTTAAATTTCAGCACAGAAAAACCAGTCAGATTTCTGTTTTTGAATTTCTGCTCTAGAGTCAAGACCCGTTACTCAGAAAAAAACGAATATAGCCTAGGCCGTTTCTTTTTTTTCTCAGCGATCTTTGTAAATCTGCGAGTAACTAACAGCACTGAATCAGCACACTGCAGACAGAGAGGTTAATCTGTTATTACTAAACTGCTTCGGATGAGCAAATCAACACTAGTAAACTTTAGCTTCATAGCTCATTCACTGTGCCTCAGCAAACTTTCCTAACTAAAACTCTTATGTGAAACAAATACACTACTTTCTCTTCCGACATTTATTTCGAGTGTTAAAATCTCTTCATTTTTAGTATGTTATGTAATGTGATAACAAGAAGGAAAATATATAATTTTTAATTATAAAAATTATAACTAGTGGTGCCAGCCAGTCGCTATTATTCAGGTCAAGAGCCGCGGTCAGTGAACGGTCAAAGGGACCGCCAAGGACAGGAACCGCCAAAGACACACCGCTTTCAACAAGAAACCCTTTTAAAAGGGTCATTGTACGGTCAGCATACAGAAGCCACCTGGCCATGTACAAGGGCCAACAAATCATTCAAAAGACCTCCTGGCTACAGTCTTTTGATAACCGCCAATAAACAAACACTCAAAAGACCACCTGGATACAGTCTTTTGATAACCGCCATCACCTGTTGCCGCACCTGTTCACCAACCTATTCAAGACCAGGGTCAACACACGGCAAGAGATGTTTTAGTATGACCCGTAATTACACACTTGTCAATGTGTGAGTGATGGCAATATAACATCTCTCCACAGGAAGAGGGGGGATTATTCTTCAGTATTTCATCAGCGTATCATCAAGATTCTACCAGTGACATAGTTCATACATCGGAGCGCGTCCCTATCTAAGTATTTAAACATATATTTATTTATCAATCATTATAGTTGTGCATTCTAGTTACATTTAAATTATTTCAAATTAATTGTAGTTATATCCTCACAAACGCTTAATATATTGTTAAACTATATACATCTATTTTAGTAAATTGGTAATTCATATTCCGAATAACAACTCTCTAAAAATCTCGAATTTACTCCCAACTATTCATCGCATCACAACACCTCTCCAAGACATCTGATCCCACTATAGTTGCTACCGGTTTAGTTAGCTTTTATATTACATTTAAATATAACGGAAATGGGGAGCCAGACATTAACATGTTTGATGTTTACACATACTGAGGTACCTGGTTGGACGTTAAGTCCGCCTGAATAAATAGGCATTACTTTACTTTTACTGAGGTACCTAAATGTGAGTACATTATACACCAGCAGGCCTTTCAGCAAGCCCTGGGAAACACTGCCTTCCCAGTTCAGATATAAATCTAACATTACAATCTATCCAGCATCCTCGTGAAGGTTTTTTTTTTTTTATTGTATGTGGGGAGGGACAAGCCCTATGATATGCCCTATGCCCTTCTGGGCTGATATAGCTACCCCAAAGTTTGGAGCCTTCTCAGTGCACCGCCGGCCTCCGGACAGTGTGTTCTCTCGTTACAGACAACACTGTCCATCACCGGACAGTGAGCCGTAAGAGGCTCCTAGGAAGAAAAAATCTAGAGGGCAGCAGCTGGACTCGAACACGGGACCGCCGCATTGCTAGACCAGCGCGCTACCACTGAGCTAATCCCTTCCCTCCTCATGAAGTTAATTTGTTGTGGTGGTTGGTTCCGCAAAGCTGGAAAGCATTAGAGACATTTTCCGTGATATCCTGCTTCATTTTGTGGTCATCGACCGGCTTCGGGCGTTTGCCCATCTTGAGGATGCGTTTTGTCAGACAGTGTGGATAACAATGTCTCTGTAATCTCTCTCTCAGTCTCTCATGTAAAACTGTCTCAATGTAACTAACAACTATCTCAATGTAAAATGTCTCGAAGTTAATTTTTCTAGGAAAAAGTTTTTTGAAATAAAAGTTATATACAAATATTTAATCTAATTAATATGGTAGGTTTAAAGAAAATCTTTGAAGCGGTTTTAAAGAAAAACGAGAATAAAAACAACTTTAAATTATTAGGTAGCCAATGGCCATTTTGGTTGATAAATTCTAACGAAACCCAATTTGATTACCAAAGTCAATCCTACCTAAATGGGTATGTCAATCTAATAGAAATGTTTTTTGATCTGTGTTTTATATTTGGATTGGAATATCGCTAAAGCGTTGGACTGTTCACATAGAAATTATATTTCAGACGAAAGTACATTAAAATATGAGATTTGTTAAAAACAATCAAGTGCGGTGAACCTCTATGTTACTATCGCTTTTTATTTAATATAAACAGAATTCCAAATCACTCGTTTTTTTTCTATTTAACAATTAATTGATAATTATTTTGGTTATTAAACACATTGTCCCACAATAAATGATAACATTTAATCAATATGAATTATTGCTAAATATAACTAACTTGAACACAGAGTCATTCAGCTTAAAATAATGAAAATAAGTTGGTCCAGCACAAGAAAGTAAAAAAGTCAATTACTTAATAGACAGAATAATTGGGGAAAGAAAAGCAAAAAAAATAAATAAATAAATAAAATAAAATAACGCAGCAGCGAAAGGAGGAAGATAAAGAAACAATAATAAGATTAAAAGGTTAAGGCTTAGTCACCATGAACTTTCTGAACAATGTACACGCAAGAAGAAGTGGAACCTTTGGCAAAAACATTGAAAGACCCAAACAGAATTGTTTACTTATTATGAAAGAAAGATACAGTTAAAGTTTTAAAGAAATTAACTTTCTTATTCAAAAGTTCTTTCATTATTAAAATAGGTATAAAACGTTTGTAGATAAGTTTCATTAATAAAATTAACAAAAATTTCAGGTGTTTATAGCCACTCTAACTTAATTAATCCCAAATTTAAGTATAAAATAGTTTATGATTTTATCCGTCGTAGAATGCTTCATAGTTTTTGGTTCTGTCCGGTTTCGGAGTAAGATTATCAATCAATTCATATAGAGAGATGACTTCAAGTTAATGTTCTATCACGCGCTATACTGGCACTGTATTGTATGTGGACAGGTTATCAATCAACCAATATTTGCGTGATAGAAACATTAAGTTGATATCATCTCTCTACACGAATTGATAACGTTACTCCGAACTGATCAGAACCAAAATGCTCCGATTTGAAGCATGCTACGACGAATAAAATCATAATTGCGGACCCAACTACATATTCAACAAAACTTCTTTTTTTTATAGTTCCAAGACATAGGA
Source organism: Triatoma infestans (assembly GCA_011037195.1). Classification (NCBI taxonomy): domain Eukaryota; kingdom Metazoa; phylum Arthropoda; class Insecta; order Hemiptera; family Reduviidae; genus Triatoma; species Triatoma infestans. The sequence goes on along the minus strand of JAAEAF010000098.1, from coordinate 87,034 downwards.
TAAACATTACGGAATGTTATCCTGATTTACAGAATGCATTAACATGTTATATTCGCAGAATTACAAAAAAGAAAAAATCTGGTGTGAAACACTCACACAACTTTCTCTTACTCCTGTTCTCAAAATTATAATTGACAAATGTTATAGTTTGTGTACCAAATTTAACAAAATTCGTCGAAAACTGAAAAACTGTTCAGTAAAAGCGCACTTCCGGCTTACTAATTTTCTTAAAACTTGGAATTTAGGCCACCTATTTATTTCTAATTAATTTTGTTTGGATGATAGAATTATAGCACTTTAGAGGAAGCTGTAACCCCACCCCTCCCCTAAAAGTGCCCTTAAATGAATTTTCCCAGAGAAATGTTTTAAATAAAAGTTATAGATCTTCGTATGCTTAGTTTATATAAGATGTTTCAAGATAATCGTCGGAGCTATTTTTAAGAAAACCGCGAAAAAGTGAAAAAATCATTTAGTAAAGTGGTAAAGTAAACGCACTTTCGGTTTTATCCGTTTTTTTTTAAACTCGGAATTTCAACAATATATTCAATTTTAATAACATTATTTAGATGATAGAATTGTCTAATGAAACTGAAATAGCACTTTAATGAAAACCTAACCCCACCCCCCCCATAAGGTGCCCTTAAATGAATTTTCCCAGAGAAATGTTTCAAATAAAAGTTGTAGCTGTTAGTATGTGTAGTTGATATTCCAAGTTTGAAGAAAATCGTTGTAGCCATTTTTGAGAAAATTGCAAAAACGCAAAAAAAAACAAACAGTAAAGTGGTACTTCCGGTTGAGGAATTTTGACAGATGACCCACTGTCGGATCCCATCGTGATAACTAAACGGAATATTAAGTTTGTTTGTTTTTGAGCTATGCTGTTCAAATACATACACACACACACGCGCGCATAGACACACACCATATGCTAAAAACCACTTACCTCAAAACGGAAATTTCGAACGGTGAAAACGCAATATCGAAAATTTGACACGATTACAAGACTTCCTCTTACTAGGAGTAACAGGAAGTAAAAATAGAAGAATCGAGCCAAAAATATAATAGAACAGGAAGTATGATGTTTTAAAATTTTATGTGAAACACTCACAAGACTTTCCCGTAGAGATATTATCATAGTTATCCAGAAAAAGACAATTTTTCTTTAAACACAAATATATAGGGGGTGGGGGAGGGCAAGGGCCAACCTACCAACCCAGGCAGCTAGTGAATGATTTACATTGTAGAGAGGCCAATAATATTGAACAGACACGTATGAATTTTGACGTTTCATGTTTCTTACAACTTACTAAAAACCATTTGTGCAGGGAAATATTTAAAATAAAAGTGATAGGTTTATATTAGGTTTGGACAAAGTTCCAAAAAACTCAAAACCTATTGTACAAAGTCAAACTTCCATATCAGCGATTAGTCCAAATTTGGAATTCTATCAATACTTGTAAAGTATATTAATATTACATAAAAGGAAGAACCATACACTGTACTGAAGTGATACTATAGAGGGAAGCTATAACGCTACTGTTCCCTCAGAATCAAGTCCTCCCCCCCCAATAAAAGGTCAATATTTCAAAAATTCACCCCGAAAAATGTTTCTAATAAAAGTGAAAGATATTTAAGTATATGTAAGTGAAAGTAAAGTATATGAAGTTTAATGAAAATCCGTTGAAGCTATTTTCAAAAAATCTGCGAAGAACTGAAAACAAAAAACATTCAGTAAAAACTGCAAATCTGATTGATAGATATTGCCCGAAACCTTCGGTTGTTGTTCATAAGATGGTGATGATATCATCAAAACAGAATACCAAGTTTTTTGCCTAAATATTAATTTTTTATCTAAATAATCAGCAAATCAATATCAATCATCATACCAACCATATCAACATAAAAGACAAACAATGATAAAAAGAATATTGTAAGTAAAAGTTTCTGAAAATGAGTAAAATATCAAAACTGCAAAGTCTATAATGTAAAAAATTCATTTAAAGCGTATTGGATGTAAATTATATTGAAATTCATGACTTTATATATAAATAAAAAAAATATAACAAGAAAAAATATAGTTTATGGGATCAGGTTGGTAATACTGTATGTTGGAAGGAAGGTGCTCTCTCTCTCAGCCCCTATATGTAATGTAATCTTTTATATAAACAATTTCCATTGTTACTATATTCTAGAGAGAAAAAAGGAGTAAACTATTTTTCAGGTTCATTTGTATTTGTTTGTAAAAGTGTAACACTTACTAAATGGGGTCAACTGCCTTCCAGCATACTACCGGAAGCTGATCCTTTTTAGAATACAGTTTTTATACCCCGTGTTAGCAATTTATATGCCTCTTCTTGTTGGAATAAATTATATACATAGTGTTGCACAACTACATGTTTATTAGGAACAAATTGAGAGCTTAATTCCCACTAGTTCCACAACCAAAACGATACGCATTTTTTTTCTCTAATTATTTTAGAATAGCAAGGAAGTAATGTCTGCAATAAAAATTTGTATCCAATTTATTTTTGTTCGTTGTGTGAATTTCCTTTCTGCTATAAGAGGAAGTATTGCCACGGTGACAGAACAGCAAATTTTAGTATTAAATTTGACAATACGTGCTTTGATAATACTAAATTTAAAAAAACAAACAAAAAAATCTAATAAACGATCACAGGAATTTCTCTTTCTGCAATTAATTATAAAAAAAAAAATTACATTTTCTTTAAAGTGAAAATTCTTATCATTTATCCTAACTAAATATAAATGGTGTGAGGTACATGTCCAATCTAAGAAACAGTTGATTGATTACACTGCAGTCCAGAAAGTCAGTGCCAATATAATATTGAACAAATAATATTTGAAATTTAACGTTGCAGAACTTCCCTCCCCCAAATCAATTTTCGTGAAAAGCTAGGTATTTATGTGAGAAGATAGTTACACGAAGTTTAAAGAAAATCGTTTGAAACCAATTTTGAGAAAATTGAAAAAAAAAAACCTATTTAGTAATGACGCCATCCTAGTTGTATGAAGCTTTCGCGTCAGATGTGCCAAGTAAAACTAGCTGCAGTACATCATTACGGTTTAGTATTGGAACTGGGAAGTGGACAGTTTAACTCACTGTTTACTATTCAGACAGTACAGGGCCAGTTCTCGAGGGACCAAACTGCCGTTCTATCATTTTTATTATTCTTCAAATACTACAACCAGAAGGAATCTTGCATTCAAAATATTTTGTTAGGAATACAGATTATATTTAACTTTTTGTTGGATTGTGCTATGTTGGAACCACAAATGGGAATTTCTCATTAATATTGCGTCAACATACTGGAAAATCGGTCAAAGCCCTGGGGGAACAGATAAAATGGATGCGAGCGGTATTTAATAACTAATACTTTTATTAGGACTATACATGTGTGAACCAAAGAATTAAATATGAAGGTTGTATGCTGGGGAAGCACAATAAAATGAATAAATGAAAAACAATATCAAATCATATTAAAATGATGTGAATGAAGGAATTATAATATGTGAAGAGAATGCCGTTGAAATGGATAATTCACTAGTGAAAAAGTTGTTGCGGTCTGGGCCTCTTCTTATCTTATTTTTCTGCTATTTTCTCTAGCCTGGTTAATTTTTCGTCTTCCGCGATGTTTTCTTGAATTGCTTTTCCCATAGGATTAATTTCTTCTTCCCGTTTAGATTCCTTTACTTCTCCTATTCGCCTGATCATATTGTTCGCTGCCTAGCTTTGTCTTTTTCCATTTCATCTGTTCTATCTGTTTTGCTAACTTCACTGACTTCATCCTCTTTATAAGACTCATCCTCTACAATCTCTTGATGCGTCTTTACTTTTAATTTAATCTTTCTTTCTCTTATTTTCTTCTTATCACTCACGTCACTCAATTTCTGCGACCGATTTCTTTTACCAGCATGGACATCTTGTTTTGCTTCAATTAAACAAAAATTACCTTCGATGGTTTGAAATCCCCACTTCTGACACTAGTTCTTTCGTGCTATTAGTTATTAGTGTGTACCCACTATCTTCTATAAATAACTTTAGCAACCCAGCAATTGAATGAAACAAATAACTACTTTTTTATTGTTATTTTTATGACTTTACATAAAGTCGTTTATAAACTCTGAACAACACAATGTATTTTTGCAGCTGTTATAATCACTTTTCTTCCGATATTTTTTATCTATCTCGCTTTCTTTTCACAACTCCCCAAAAACTAAACCTTATGTAATAATGTGTTACGAAATACATGTGTTACTAATAATTTGCCACAATATGATGTAGTTTTTAGAATCGTAAATTCCATAGTAAAGAGACTTGAAAGGAAAACTTATGGCAGTGATTGCCCCAGTCACACTAAAAATAAATTTTTCCAGATAAATGTTTTTTGTGTGGGGGGGGAGGGATAATTAAATGTTGGTTATTAATTTGTTGTATATATTTTATGTATTTTGTTTTCCCTGCCAGCAACATTAACCCCGTAGTCGCGTCCCTTGTTGCTAACTGAGTCACTGTGCATTTATCTACTATGCAAACCTATTTATCGTCTGAACTGTTATTAATAGATTATAACTTCAACACTATATTTCGAATATCATTCATAGTTGTTTATTCATAATTTAGTTCATCAGTTTTTTCATTTATTTATTGGTATTTTCTTTCAATATAATTAAACCAAATTACATATTCATAGATAACACATATAATTGGAATTCATTAATGAACCACCCTACAATTATTGCAATAGAAAGAACTCAATGAAGTCTAAAAAAAATATTTGGATTGGCAGGACATAATATTTCCAAAAAAATTGACATAGGTTTGCATATGTGCAAATAGGAATTCAAATTTAAAGAAAGTCAACAGATTTCCTTTATTTTTCGATTCCAGAAATGCATTTAAAGGAAGTTATTAGTTATTACAAATATTAGTACAACTCTAGGCTTTACCATGAAGTGACTTTAGAATAAAGCTTAACGTTGTAGCTTACCTCCACTAACCCCCACTACCACGCACAGAACTCAGAATCCCCGATTTTTTTTTTTTCCCTGAGGAAATGTTTCAAATAAAAAAGGACCGGGCATTTAGTGTGTGTCAGTGTGGGAAGTTTGAGAGAAAATTTGGTGCCATTTTTTTAAGAAAAAAAAACATTGAGAGACGCCACACTTCCGGTTGTTAGATTTTGGCCGAAACTTTCGTGTCTGATAGAATGGTGTTAAAACATGGAAACTATGATTTTTGTTTGTTATTCACATTGGTACATACAAACTATTCGCTACAAAAACATTTTTTATATTTGGTATTCAAGGACTTTTAAAACATGTATTCCGGTGAAAATTCAATTTAAAACGCAATACTTCCTCTTTGCTAGACGTAAGAAAAAGAATAAAAAAAAAAAAAATTTGAACGTTCCTTCTAGGAATGATCTAAAATTTTGTCCGCTGAAAGAATTGAATGTGATCATCTTAAACAAAAATATATAAAACTTTTAATACAGCACATTACCATAATATAAAACATTTATAGTATAGCACTGTCTACTGCCATTATGAATACCATAATCAGAATATTAAATTTTTTTCAGTTTATATGAAAAAAAAATTAAAAATAAAAACCAACTAAACGAAATGAAATCGTTAATGGTTTAACGTATTACTTCCGATATAACTACAGTATTAGTTAGTGGCCCGTTTAAAAATAAATTCGGCCTTTCTATAACTAGTTTATATATAAATTATAAATAGAGTTTAACCATGCATATATATATGTCAAACTAGTGAATATAATATAGTAAAACTTAGACAAGTTAAGTGCTAGTAGAAACTTCATTTCTTCTTTTTTTTTAATAATGTTTAAGTGATGACCTTGAAAATTTATTTTGCCAAAAAGGATTGGTATAATAATACTGATGATTTACTCAGTTTAAATTTGGCAGTTTTGCACGCAATATTTACTGAAATACTTTTGACAATGCTTTTAGATAAATGTCTAGTTCATTATTGTAGGATTGCATTAGTTTTTGTTAATTTAAACTTTTTTTTTGTAGTAAAAAACTTAAAAGGCAGAAAATTGGGATTTATTATTTATTATTTTACAGGCTTTATTATCCGAACTTAGGAGAGAATCGATTAGGAAGAAACTATATCGGTTATTTTGTAAAGTAGGATTGGTGAACAATAACTCGTCTTATATTTTTTTGTATATTATTCATTCAAGGTCTTTTCGATGTGCCAATATCACCATCATCATACAGTTCTAATTATACAGAATTGTATTATATTATTTTAATAAATTATATGATGTTAATTATTAAATCACTCTTATTTGGTATATAACAATCGTACTTGTAACTATTTTGGCATTGCATGGAAAGCAAATGCTTCATTAAAATCTGCAATACAAACTATGCAAAATAATCTGTTATTGTTATTATTGTTCGGATCAAACCCTACGCTATCCAAAGCTCCAATGTGCCCAACAAACGCCAAAGAACAACCAACAAACCGAGTCTAGAACAAAATTCAGGATCCTGGTTTAACCCACCTAAGATTCACCGCAGTCTGAACAAATCGGACCATAACCTTAAAGGGAAATAGCCTAAGATCTTCTTCCACAGAATCCTGTTCCGACCAAAAACCCTGAACCTAATTTTCTCACAATATGCCATATAAGATAGATAGGTGCTTCTTTCTCTGTTTCACAATCTTTACAAAAGAGGCCTGACATGAGCCGCATATAGAGGTGACTCCCTAACCACAAAGCCCAATTAGGGATCCAAACATATGTCTGAGAGAGATCCGTGAAAGCCACAGCAACATATCACTAATAGCCCTGTCCGGACCCCCAATGAGCATCTTAGACTGCCGAAAACCCACTGTGCTTATCCATAGGGATGAATAATGTGAAATTATCCATGATTGGAAGCTTGACAGACATATGTCTAAAGATACAGAACAGGTTGGGGACTAATGAAAGCGAGAGTGGCGCCTAATTTGGCCAACCTATGCACCTGCTCATAAATGAAAATTCCCATATAACCTTTACCCATTATTTGTATAACCTGATGCCCAGGCTAGAAGCATATCCTTCAAGGAAGAAAGCTCTTCCAGTTTTCTAGAACTTTCTGGTACCAAGTTGGAAGTGAAAAACATGGACAACACCTTGAACGAGTTTGGTTGTCCGAGCAGATACAAAGTTAGTTAGTGTTAATTAGTTAGTTATAAGTTAGTATCGAAATTTCCCAAGCATAGAGCAATAACCTATAGAAGTAAGAGGAGTTGTTATTGTTCACCAATCATAGCAGAATTCAAGATTTCCTTCTCGCTAATCAACATCAAGATAAATTTTTTGTTTTTGTTTTGCAGTAAAACGCGGGGGTCTCGATTAATATGTACATCTCCCTTGCTCAAAAAAACTCTTTAAATTTTCTTGTAATTGTTGTTGTTGTTAGAGTCTGTAGAATTGGAAAACATCAGAGTTATTTTATTCAAATGACAGCCTTCTATATTTTATAGACATCGACCGGACTCCGAACGATCGCCTATTATAAAAACAGTATGATAACACAGACTCGTACAGAGTTTCATTATGAATCTGTTGAATCTTTAAGAAATGGGTGAACAACCAAATCCAGTCAATGACTATAAAATGAGACTGACAATCACTGAACCAAATCTATAACTGATATTTTCGTTTAATTTTTAAATAATTCTCATTATAGACCAAAATTTTTCTTTTTGTAACAATTACACAATCGAAAAGGAATTAGAAATTAAAAAAAAAAAACAACTTTTAAAATCTTTTGAACACTAAAGTTGATAGATAATAAATTAATCCAAACGTCGGCAAAAAAATTTAAAAAAATGACCGAGTTTTATTTTTTTTAAATGTGTTTTACACACATTAAGAAAAATGATTATTACTGTTTATCGAAAATATTTCATTCAATTGAAAATATTAAAGAATGAACTGAAAAAGTTCTTTTAATTTATCTCTTTGTTTAGATTGTTTGAACGTAGAAGATGTTTTCAAGATGTGTACAGAAAAAATGACTTAAGAATGTTATTTTGAAATGTTTACAACTGTGTAACTATGTGTAAACACATAGTGATTCAAAACTAAAATCTACTATAAAACACACACACACACGCACACACACAATTTTCTCTTACTGTAATAGTTACAATTCTAATTGAAAAATGTTTGTTAAGCAATAATAAAAGCGTGATCTTTCACCTACTATCTTAGAAGAATCCTTTTACGTAAAATCAATTTGCTCCAAAAAAATTGATTTCATATAAAAATTTATTTTGTTTATAGTCATTATATGTGTCGTAGTGTGAAAAGTTTAAAGAAAACTATTGATGTCTTTATATGGGGGGAGGGGAGCCGTTCAGTAAGAATGCACTTCCGGTCAACTGAGTTTCAAGCAAACTCGAGTGAACACATTTAATTTTCAATAATAGTTTATAAATGATGGATTCGTTTAATATATTTTTTTAAAAAAAATCATGAAAGGTGTTTTCAAATATAAAATATGGTAAAAATATTTTAGATATTTACCGTTGCCTAGAGACCAATATTTCATACTAAAATCTGACATGAATGCCATGCTTAGAGTATAACTAAGGTATTTTCAGTTATTTTCTTTATAGAGCCATTGGAGTAAGTACCGGATTCGCCACTTATTTAACATTGAAAATAATCAAATAAAGTAAGAAAAAACAAGGTAAAGACAAAATTATTCTATTAGGTAAATTATTTGCGACTGATCCAGGGTGTCTATTTTAGTATATAAAAAGATCAATATCCTTATTATTGATTAGCAAAATTGCAAGATCTTTTGTTAAATAAAAACTGATAACAGCTTAAAATGCCATTAAAAAAAAAAAAAATTAAAATAAAACGAAAGTTAACCAATATATTTACTGTGTTACCAATATTTTACTGATTACTGTGGGATGAATTCAGTTTTGTCATTCAACATAAACATTTGATATTAGCAGATGTTTTTCATCCAGCAAAATCACTCGAGATTTATCGAAAAGGTTATCGATAATTTCAAATATATATTTTTGTAGTTCTCTTTACCTAAACTTTTCCACGGTGTAGTGTTAAAAAGATTCTGTTTTTTTTTTTAAATGATGTTAAATATGAAAAAAAAAGAAGCTAAAAACACACACACACAAACAAATATTCCAAACCTGAGTATAATAATTTGTAAATCTATTTCTATCCACAGGACAGCTAGCCTCCATCTAAATATGTCACCGACCGCTTTTTTATGCATATAAACATGAAATTAAAAAAATAAAAATATCTAAAATATGATATTAAACGAAACAAAAATAAAAAAAGAAAGAAATAATTTTATAAGAGACCAAACAATACCGTCACACAAGTAATTAAAAACAAGAAAACACTTGAAAACAATTTAAATCAATATTCTCCTTTTTTTTTTTTCTTTTTTTTAAATTAAAGAATTATTTGACAAACTATCATTGCGTAAATTTATAAACTAAACAGTATAGCTACACTGATTACTGTGAGATGAGCAGGGAGAAAAAGGAATCTGTGGTTGGACCATTCTGGTGTTTAAATATACTGTAATACAACACCTGTGTTGGTTTTTTAATGTATTTTTTTCTTTAAAGTAATACCTGGCATGTTGTAAAAAAAAACCACTCAATATATGAAGAGTTTCCAAGTTTGTTTGCGTGTGTGTGCGTGCGCGCGTGTATATATATATATATATATATGTTACGCCATTATTTATATATATATATATTTATACAAATATAAATACCCCTACTTGTTTTGTACTTCTTTAAATATTGTAATATATCGATTTATTTCGTTTTACCTTCTTATCGATTTACCGATTACACTTTTGTTTAACTATTGACATATATGAAATATGTGCATATATTAAAGGAACTAAATAATAAATAAATTATTCAGTTAAATGTCCCCCACTTCTTTATGATGTTGAATTGAAAAAGTACTTATTTAGAAATCAAAATAGAAAGAAAGTAAATCGAACTATAAAAAAAAAATTATATATTAATTTTGTAAATATATAAAAAAACAAAAACAAAACAGAAGAATCAGCTGATTTAATTTCAACATTTATTCATTAAATCAGCTGTAATGTTTAATTAATAATAATAATAATATAAATACTATAAAATATAAAAAACACGAAGCTATAAGCATCCAAATTGATTTCAATTAAAAAATAAAATTAATAATTTTTTTCTATCAACTAAATTTAGTTTTCTTTCTGATTTTATTTTTTATTGAAAAAGATAAAATTTACTTCTCATTCATTTATTTTATTTGCATTTTTTATATTAAGACATGTCAAAACTAAATTCAGTTGTCTGTATTTTTTTTAAATAAAATAAAATGGTATCCTTAATGTTAATAAATTAATTTAATAAAAATAATAAAATTTAATCACGTGACTGCAGGCCACACGTGAGCATCACGCCTTATGTTATTTGGTGCCACATTTTTGTGTTTTACCTCCTCATATTTTTGAATTTATTTTTCTAATTATTGATTGCTTTATTAACAAAATTGCTCAAAACTATAAAACACGATATTAAAAATGACCGATATTAAATTATTTCAAAGTCAGTAAACAATGGACTTTGATAATATTACAAATTTTGCTTTTAGTTTATTTAGCTATTTTTTTTTGGTAACTTACACGACATTGCAATCAAAAAAAATTTTTTTTTTACTTTTTACTTAATAATTAGTAAAAAGAAAAACTTTTATTTTCAGGACACACTACACGATTTCTTTATAGCATGCGACTTCGTGTCGACGGCACAACTGAACTGATAGTATTTTAGTAAGGAACAGTTCCGCGTGAGGGCAGACCAGGCGCCACCATCAGCACGGTCGTGTAGTAGGGGTGTCGTCGGTGATCTGGTAGGAGAAGGGGGATCTGGCGGGGCGAGGCGGACCACTCAAGGGGATATTATATATATGTACAGAGAGAGGGCTTTCTCTGTAACTCCTTCCTAGTCCCTAAACTCCTGACAGATCCCCGCCCCCAAGTTGTTGTACGGTCCATTCCACTCGTCCAGCCGCCACAGTGTTCCCTCACTGTGTGAATGATCGTAGAAACGAGTCTTTTCTTTATCCTTTATCCTAACTCACATTCCCTCTTACACACGCACACACAAATCACTCACCGTAATACAAATAGACATACAAGAATCTCAATGGAATTACAAGAGAGCATAACAGGACGCTGGAATTGGGTTTTTCACGTAAGAAAAGAGAAAGAGAGAGAATAAGATACGATATTTTGCAAGAGGTATCACAAGTGGGCGCCTCTTCCCCACCACTATACCAATAAAATATTTTCTTATACAATAATCTTTTACCCATTTTCTTTTCCTTAAAAGGTACCTTCGTATATTATACCTACACTGATGCACACATACACAACACATCTTCATCCCCTCTTTAACAAAACACGTGAACAATAAAAAAAACTCTCAAGTACATATCGAACTCACCCCTTCGATAATAATATTCTTATGGCGTTCTATTCCAGAATAAAAAAATAATTGTATGTAAAAATTGACGATCGATTTGTCACCTAACAAATACTCGACCAAGAAACTAATAATCCAACACAAATGCGTGTTATGAGGTCCTCTGAAGTAAATCTGGTGTGAAGCACTCACGCGACTTATTCTTACTGCAATTCACTCTGTTATAAATGACAAAGTTTTTTCAAATTTATAATTTGCATTATATGTTTAGTTGCCTTCATTGATATATCGATTGGAAAATCTAAATTTATTGAAACCACATATAGCGTAGCCGTTCCTTCACAACTTCCTCAAATGAACTTTCTCAGAAAAAAGTCTCCAACAAATGTGCAAAAAGTCTCTGCCTTTATAGTTAGTAAACAAATTTATAAAAATTCAGGTTTTTTGGGAGAAAACTGAAAAAACAACTGTTCAGTAAAAAGCACTTCCGGGCAACTGATTTTTTCAAACTTGAAATTTTGGCAACGTATTTAATTGTAATTAATAGTATTTAGAAGAAGGAATTGTATAATAAACTGAAATCATTTAGAGCCAAACATAACTCTAACTCTCCCACAAAAGCCTCAGAGAAATGAAGGTTCTGGAATTATGTTTCAAATAAAAGTTGTGGCTCCTAATAGGTGTAGTAGATGTCCTAAATATACAGAAAATTGGAGCCTTGTTCCGGAAAATTGCATAAATATGAAAAATCCATTTTGTAAAGTGATATTTCCGGATGAGGAATTGTGACAGATAACTTCCTGTCGGATCCCATGGTGATACCTAAACAGAGTACCAAGTTTGAACTCTCTGCGAATTTTATATCTATGTATGTATGTCGCATTCATGTTTCGTCATCATCAACTTGAAGACAAAAATTAGGTCGCTATAAAGTATTTAACCAACAGGATTAATCCACTGGTGCTAAGTCAGGCGGCCGTAAAGGACTAGAAAAAATTACCGAGCCAAGATTTCGGCAACTGCTCCAACGATTATCTATAAACTTTTTACACTATCTACATTTATAAATATACCTATCACTTTATTTGCAATATTTTTTCGGGAATATTGATTTTTGAAGTGGCGCTATGCTTTCCTTTAAAGTTCCACTTCAATACAATATGTGTGGTTCTACCGCCTACATAAAATATATTACAAGCTTCCAAAAATGAAGATTTTTGCAATTTTCTCGAAAACGGCTACAATTACCTTTTGGATAAACCATTCACATTTGTATGAAATATTTTTCCAAATAGTTGCGTGGAATTTGTGGCGTAAAGTTCAAATGTTATATGGAGTTAGTTAATGGAACCCTCTTCTGGACAAAACATAACTACTTCTCTACCTGCCTACTTGGGTTGGGTAGGGTGATATTTGCTCTGCCCACATAACCATTTTGTGTTAGGACAAATAAGTCAAATTTGACGTTTAAAGAAACTTCGTCATTTTACATATATTTGTATTGACGGTAGTGAAAGACATTCGGTGTGAGTATTTCACACCAGATTTTTTCTTTTTAATAATTTTTGTTTGCACCACTGGAGAACATAACAAGACTTGTACCTTGGTTTCACAAGGTTGGCCAGAAATTTAAGAGTAAAATACATCATTTTAACTTGAAGAAGATTTACGATTACACTGCGATGTATAGCGTTGTCTCCCACTGGGATTCCAAATGTCATGTTGTCTAGTTCTATGACATTTTTATCTCCCATCAGGGGACTTACCTATAGCTTTTTATATATTCTCTTATACCTGGTAAGAGGAAGTATTACGATCGTGCCAGATTTTAGAAATTGAGTTTTCTCAGGGAACACATGTTTTGAAATTCCTTGAACACGAAAAAATCTTTTTAGCGAACGATCTGTAGGTGTGTGTCTGTATATGCGTTAACATAATATCCCGAAAAGGGAAAAGTCACAGGAACTTGGCATTTCGTTTAGGTACTACCACCGCAACTGATACGAAGATTTCGCGCAAAATCCATCAATTCGAAAATACGATTTTACTGAATTCTTTTTTTCAGTTTTTCGTAATTTCTCGAAAACAACTCCAACGATTTTCTTTAAATTTCGTATACTGTCACTTTTATTGGAAACATTATCACAGGAAAATTGATGTTTGGATGTTTCTGTGGGAACAGTAGCGTTATGCTTTCCTCTGAGGTACTACCTCAGTATAATATCTGTTTTTACCAAATATTAATACAAATTAGAAGCATTCATGTATTTCAATGCTCGATTCCGAGCATTAGAAGCATTTTGCTCAAACTCGGAATTTAGGCATCACATTTCATTGAAATTAATAATGGGTAGATGATAAGAATTGTGTAATAAACTAAAATAGCACTTTAGAGGTAAACCTAACCCTAACCCTTTCCAAAGGCCCACTTAAATGAATTTTCCCGGAGAAATGTTGCAAATAAAAGTTGTAGCTCTCTTTATAAGTTTAGTTAATAATCCAAGTTTAAAGAAAATCGTTGTAACCATTTTGGAAAAAACTAAAAAAAAACCTATTCTGTAACATTACTTCCGCTTTGATTGATTTTGTTCAAACATACACACATACACACAGACATACATAGGGACCCCAATTTAAAAAAAAAAACGGACTCCAGGGACGTCAAAATATGAATTTCCGGTGAAAACCTGATATCGAAAATTTGAAACGATCTTACAAGGTAGTAAAAAGAGAAAGTAAAATACAAAAAGTAAAAATGGGTGTAAATTGCATGTGATAATATTTATATTATGTTATATAGTAATTGATTTAGATTATATGTACAAGCATGTCTCATATTATGATGATGGTCTGCCGAGAGAAGTGGTGGTATAAAACAGCTAATTTAACTCAACAACAGATTAGAGACAATACAGTTATACAAGACCAGTAATACAGAGAAGTGTTTCATTATGTATAACTACAATGGTAGTACACTAGCTCTGGGCGCTAGAGAATATAACTTTTGTTTTTGGCACTATTTGCACTTTTACACAGGATTCCACTCTTACAAGTTCTGCTTTACATGTTTTATTTACTTTTACATTTTTTATATTTAAGATGTTTTAGTTAGTTTGACCAAGGATTCCAATTGTATACACTAATTAATTCACAGAAAAATGCAAATCATGGATATTTAAAAAACAAACAATCATGGATATATTATAATCTGTGAATATATTCTCATATAATTTTTATTTATTTATTCTATAAACAGAAACATTATATATGCGTTATTCTGGTCCAACGCATATTAATTGGCCGTCACCAGATTAAATAAAAAGACAAATTTCCAGCCAAAGTTTTGTCATTTAAATACACCACCCTTCATAACCCAAAAGAAACTTGAACTGAAGTTCATATTGTTTTTTTTTTTAATTTGTTTATTTATTTTGAAACTTTATATAATATAACAAGAAAAAGTGATGAAAGAAATTTATATACATATAGACATAATCAATATATATATATATATATATGTATATGCGTATTTTCAAGAAACTTGAGTGATATGAACGACGACCATCTAGTGATGGGAGCCGTTAGTTCGCCAATGGCAATCTTACAGAACAGCTACTCTAGGAGGACGGCGTTATACGTTAAGATAGTCGCTTGGCCTCCGCTGCTTCAGCATATGACAAGCATTTGTGGGACAATAGTATTGATATAATATGTAATTACTTGTACACATTAATAATTAGTTTCATATTACGGTAAGTCATAATTATAAAAACATAGTTTTAACCCAGTTTTAAACATTTGGAAAATGATCATTAATGTGTCAAAACATCAAAGAATAATAAATAATAATTGCTGAGATTAATCAATTGGGTTAATAAATTAGTAAATAAAATATTATATAAAAGAATTTGTTGACACTTGATGAATTATGTTATGAAGAAATTTGGTGAAGATCGGTCAAGAAAAAAAACATTCAATTATTCCAAACGTTTCGACAGAGTTTCCTGTCTTTATCAAGGATTTAATGTATAGATGGTCGTGAAGATGTGAAGAAAGATATTTTTTTCATTTTTTTTTCTGTAGATGATTGAGTCTAGTAATTAGTAACTTTTAATTTTCCTTTTTAAGTTTCTGCGATGTAACAAATGTGTATGTTTAAAAATTCTTTCCCCACATCTTCACGACCATCTATATATTATAGCCTTGATAAAAACAGGAAACTCTGTCGAAACGTTTGGCATAATTGAATATTTTTTTCTTGACCGATCCTCACCAAATTTCTTCATAGCATTAAATATTATATTTATCAACAGTGAGTTTTATGTAGTAACTTAATATTGAAAAATATCATAAATCACTAATTGAATTGATGAGGTCATTAATATTGAATCAAGTTACAATGAATCATACCAAATATACCATTCTACACTTGAGATATGATGATAGAATGTATTAAAATGAAACTTCAGAATCCATAGAGCAAGAGTAATAGAGTTATATGAACAGATAAGAGAATTTATGTGTGTAAATTATCGGACAATGAATGAGGTGTAAAACTGTGATGCCATTATTTAAGAGAGAGAGCGACAGAGAGATTGAGAGATAAATAATTGCACTCTCACTATGTCAGATGAATTTCAAATTCCTAAACTGTTCTTTCACAGGTGTCAGTTGTCTCGTGCATACTTCTCTGACATTGACAGTTGATTGAGTGAAAAAACTGATGGAAAGTAAAGTATTAATTTCGTTGAAGAAGTATTACGGTCGGATTTCAAATTTTCGAAACTGAGTATTCACCACAAATAAATGTTTTGAGATACAATAAAAAAACATATAAACAATAAAATATTACAACGTTTTATAGAAGGTTAAACAACAAAACATCATTTAAGTTGACTTCTTGAACTTTACACTTTCTTTTTTGAAATAGTTCGTAAGTATTTCAGGCAATATATTAATGTTATACGCCAGAATAACTAAACTCACCAGAGACTATACATAACGGTTATGTTCCGTTTTAGTAATGACACACTCATTAAATCTCAAAAATCTATTCTAGCACCGTCTCGAAAAATATGTTGCAATTACTACTGTTACTCCACAGTAAGAGAAGGTATTTTGATCGTATACAAATTTTTTAGGCATTGATTTTATACCGGAAATACATGCTTTGAGTTCCTCATAACAGAGAATAATGTGTACATGTGTGTGTGTGTGTGTCTGTATGAATATAAAATATATCAAAAGCGAAAAAATCGCATGAAGCTCAAACTTTAAAATTCCATTTAGGTATATTATTACCGTTGGATTCGGCACGATGGAGTTTTCTGTCAGAAATCCATCAACCGGAAATGTAATTTTGCTGATTCTGTTTTTGTTCAATTTGGGGATTTCTTTTCTTCAATAGACTCCAGCAGTTTTATTTAAGCTGGCAACACTAACTAGTGCTCATATATAAACTAAAATATTTGTCAGGAAAAGCTGATTTATGGAGAATCTTTGGATTCTGGGATGTTAGGACCCAACATTAAACTGTCATTTCAAGTAGTGGCGCTGGCAGGTGGTCTACAATATAGTTAGTTATATGTAGGTACTTGTTATATCCTTAGGGCGAAGTAAACGTTCCCCAAAATCTTTTATTTAAATACATAAATAGATGGTAGCCACTGAGTTCTATATTTTGGAGTAAACATGCGTGTTAACAAGATTTCACCGTGATTACAATGGTTCACCCCTTCCCATCAAAAATCAGTGTTCCCTACTTATGTGATTTTTCTTGTGATTCAAAGCCCATCTTCTCTCTCTTCTTTTTTCAAAGGATTTTGGTATCTAATGAAATATTACCAATCTTAAGCTACGATTTAATAAAAAAAAAAAATATATACTCATTTATTCATAAATACTAAAGAAAAACTGGAGAGAGAAAAGTTGTTGATTGAAGACTTAGGTTACTATTTTGAAGTGTGAAGGTTATGCTAGAGAAAGTTGACTGTAAAGTATCTATCAAGATTTTTTCCCAACTCTTTGCAAATAAGTTAGAAAACTTGACGGACAGCTCTGGCAGAGATGGGTCTTACCACTATCAATACATTATAAGGTCATGCCTGACCTCCTAAAGGTTACTTCCCCTAACCACCGCTACGCTCCACTACTTGCTGCCCAAAATATATTCCCCTACCAAACAGACCGTAGAGTTATCATCCAGTCACGATAGTTTAGCATTAATCAGAAATACAGCCGCCATTATATTAGGAGAATCTAATCAGAAACATTGGGTACGATGAGATGAAGAGAGGAAAGTTACAACCAGTCTAATTTCACCCTCATAGTGTGTGAGTGCTTGTATGTATGTTATCATGTTAATCTGTGTATGTATTGCTATATTTAACGTTCATTATTTCCCTTTTGTTAATTTTGTATATCCTTCTAAACTTAAAATTAGAGCTTTTTAAATTATTAAATTAATTCGTCGTCAACATAAACATATGGTTTCATAGAAAAACAATTTTTTTCGAACCCCTAAGAGGTCTAACATTTTCAAGCAGGTTGTAAATTTTTGAATTTTTAAATTAGGCTGAAAATTAAAATTCTCTCTGTGTCTACGGAAAAGTTACCGCATCTGTTCTGACTCCATAATAAAGAACACCGATAATAAGAATATTCCATTTAATTGGGCGTCAAGATTAAGAGATTTTTTTTTTGTAATTGTGGGGGCAGAATAAATATTTGGGATCATCTGGTTAAGAAATTGGCTTTACTTAAATTCTGAAGAATAGTATTCTGGGCAAAAATATCGGAACTAGCAATACACTCCAGTTTTAACTTACACTAAGGAATATCATCAGTTCTCTTAGTATGGGTGAAGTTATATTCGATACAGACAGGCGACAGATACGGTCTGCCCCAGCCACATGAGGCTAATTTAAAAAAAAAATACCCCAGAATATTAGCCAAGTGAATAAATTATAAGTTTTACCCCGAAAGTTGTTAAGATAGTTTATTGGTGTATTTACCATTGTTGGTTTATTTACTTTCGTCCGCCCAGAGAAAAATCATTAGAAAGTCTGGATCTTCTGACTATCACTGCAATAATTTCAAGACGGCCTTCATGATCTGTAGCGTGCAAACCTTGTAGGACATGGGTTCTCTGTATTTTGCAAGTCTTCAAGTTCCTCCTGACAGTACTTTTAGAAAGACCAACGCTCGACTGCTCTTAAGGATGGACGAAGTAGAATTTGATTTAAAAACAAAACTGACTTGAAAAACTGTTCAAATAAATTTTTCTTTAAAAATATTGAGGAATCTGTTTTTGATGTGAAAACTATACCTTCCCATTTAAAAAAAGAAATTGATGCCTCTGTCTCGCTTCTGGCAGTACAAAAAAAATTTTGTTCGCTGATTTTGGATTTCTAACGAAAAAATAAGAAGACACGTATTTTCTATTTTTTTTTCTACCTATCTTAGTTTCCGGAAAAAAGTCAATATCCACATACCTTGGGACAACTTGCATATGTAAAGTGAAGGCAACAGAGTCCACTCACAAATTAAAATATCTTCTCCAGTCGTGTCTGCTTGATTACATTTAGTAGTCTGGGAAAAGATTCCTGGGTAAAGCTTAAAGGAATCAATTTCTCTTCCCCGAAGAGGCGAATCTCCGCCACACAAGTTCCTCATACTGACACAGTACGTGCAGTACTATTTCTTCTTCTTCCAGACACAAACTATCCGTTGTCAGGTCCATGCTGTATATGTGTTTATTAAGTCTACTGTGACCAGTCAGGAGACCTAAAAGTCATCCGTAAGGCTGCATGGCCTTGTTGGAGTAGCTCTGTAGTTACCTGGGGCTATAATAAACTTTTCGGCCTACCTAAGTGTGGTCTGGAGTTTTCACCCACTATTCTCGTGATTTATTGTGCTCCTATGTTTTGATGGCTGCGTTCCTTAAAACTTTAATTTAGCTACTAATTCCCATGAGTATTCCCAAACAGTTGTACATCAGTTTCAATTGACTTGGTACGAGCTAATTGCCTGCAGAGCAGCCTGGCTGCGTAAAGAAGATGACATCTCATGACCACAATGAGTTATATATTCCAAGATATAGAAAATGTACAAAGTTTAAAGGAAATCCTTGGAGCCTTCTCAAGAAAATCACGGAATGATTCACGATGGTCAATAATGTTGCATTTCCGGTTGATGGATTTTGCCCGAAACTTTCTTGTCAGATACGGTGATAGTACCCAAACGTAACATCAAGTTTGAGTTACTTGTCGTTTTTCATTTTTGAGAAATTTTCTTAACAAAAACATACCATTGTACAGTCCATTCGTCACCAAAAAACGTTTTTTCGCACTCAAAACATGCGGTTCCGGTGAAAAATCAATTTACAAAATTTGTAACCATTCCCACCCAGTACTATTACCAGTAGTAAAAGGAAGTAAGAAATTAACACGACCATCTAACATTGCAAAATATTAAAGTAATTATTCTAATGTCACTTTGGGTAAAACAATTTTATATCCATAAAAAATCAACACAATCGATTACACTGGAATTACAGTTTTACTTTGTACTTGGACTTACAAATATTTTTATTACTTACTTAATAAATTTTCAATTAAATAAAAAAAAAATCTCAAAGTCTATCACGTGCTGCATTCTTCAGGCATTTGCTAGAACTAAATACCAGATATATCTGCAGAAGTTAGCAGCAAACAGCCAATGTAAGTGTGACTGGCCAGACACTGCTGCTATATACGGTGGAATTATGAACTAATCTGGCTGTTATGGTAACCGATAAACAGTAAACAAAAAAAAAGATTGTATGACAGTGAAGAATGGCTCCGCATGACAATTCTCTCTTTCTCCTAACAATGAGTTTGAGTCAGAAAGTGTGAGTGAGTGAGAGAGTGGGAAACTTTCCTAATTCTGCAATTTGCTCATCGATTTTCCACTCATATTGTATTACTTTACATTATTTCATTAACAATGGAGTACACTGTCACAGTTACATTTTATTACACTATTTGTTACAAGATTTATCAAAATGGAAACGAATTGGTCTTTTTCACACCCACTTTTTCTAATTTCTATTACCGCAATTAATACAATTATAAAAGTGCACATTTTTCCAATTATAAAACCTGACATTTTTATCTAATTGCTCTAAATAATTATATAAGTAGTAGGAGCACCTTTGCACGTAGTACTTGAAATAATTAATTACATTGTAGTCCAGGAGACTTAGCACAATCTAAGGTAACAGTTCCCGCACAATATCATAAAATAAAATTTTTCAGAATATATGTTTCAATTAAAGCTACTATTTATTTATGGGAGTTTTCGAGAAAATCCCGCTCAATAAAACTGAACACAACCAGGTCTGTAAATCGCTCGCCGGTTAAACGATTACACTTCAAATTAAGTCTATCTATTCTCCCTTAAGACGCGTTCTCACGAGTTAGCTGTCCGATTTTAGTTGATCAGCAAAAGTTGAATGCGACTTGAATCAGTTTTGGTTCATACGTTTCAACTGAAATCGATCAAACCGTTTCAATAACGACACGGAGCACTCTATGAGTTGAAAGCAAACTGAGAGGCCAATTGGGCGATTCGGAGGTTCACACTTGTCAATACTTGAAAGATGGCGGGTTCAACTGAAAGATGCGTCATACTTGAACGATAAAGTTTGACTCGGTCAAACTTTTGTTGATCCACTAAAAAGTTGATCACTTTTTCTCACTAGGTTTTTTCATTCAACTTCTGTTGATTTTCTAAATTCAACGCGCCTTTTGCCCTTGGTTGTATACTCAGTAGGACACTGGACTGAAGTAGTGCTTAAGAGGAAAGCTTAACTTTTTAAATAAATGCAATATGAAATTTAAAGAAAATCAATGAAGCTCTGTTCGAGAGACTCCCTCCCCCCACAAAAAAAAAAAAAATAGTAAAATCATGTTTCCCATTGATGGATTTTGTTCGAAACCTTATTGACAGATGCAGTTATGGTATCTCTTGCAGAATATCAAATTTGATCTTCCTGTGAAGATACACACACCAAACATAAACACATTAACGTGGAGACCCATACGCTGGAAATATTTTGTATGCACTCAAGTTTGGACAAGCTCAAATTTTAGGAATTTTAGAAAAGCTTTCATATATTATATAGTTGGTTGGATGCGATCAGGTGTTGTACGTATGAGGGATTTTAAGGGGGAGCCTAATAATATTCACTTTCTACAGAAATTCCCCCCCCAAAAAAAGAATCCACAAAGATTTTACAAATAAAAAGTGAGGTGCTCATACGTGTGTCATGTAAAAAATGACAAATTTTGCTTATTTATCCTGACATAAAGATATATGTGGTAAAGGGGACAAGTGCCAAATTACCAACACAGGCAGTTAGAGAATGATTTCATTGTGGAGAACGCGAATAATATTCAACAAACACATTTGATCTTTAACTTCCTCAGATTCCTCAGAACAACATAAAAACAATATTTTTCTGGAAATATTACCAATAAAAGTGATAGGTATATATCTGTGCAATTAGCATTCGAGCTGTATAGGAAATCGTTAGGAACTTGTTCTCGAGAAAATTCCTAATAACTCATAAACCTATTCTGTTATGTCGCACTTCTGGTATTCGATTTTCATCAAATTTTTATTTCAACGAATGAATCTAATATTATACTAATATTATAGAGGTGGCAGGACAATACATTGTACTAAAATGGTATTTTAGAGAAAAGCTTGACGCTACTGTTCCCTCCCCAGAATTCCCAAAAATTCTATTTTCCCAGGAAAATCTTTCAAATAAAAGTGATAGGTATTAAGGTGTGCAGATAATACATTAAGTTTAAAAAAAAACAACAATAAACAAACGCATCCTTTTACAAAGAAATCCCAAAAGAACTGAACAAAACCATTCAGTAATGTTGCAGTTCCCAGTGATGGATTTTGCCCAAAACCTTCGTGCCGTGGTTTTCCGTTATTGAAATATTTTGTTTAAATTCATACAGACCATTTACTGAAAACAATTAATTTCGTACTCAAAGGATCTCGAAACATCGAATTTCAATGAATCCTCAATTTTTTAAATTTAATACGACCGCAATACTTCCTCATATCAAGGGTAAGGAAATGTAAATTTTCAAGGATTTTCGAACCACAACTTCTTGTCAGATCTGGTGAAAAACGAATATAAAGTATGAGTTTACGCAATTATTCGTTCACACATATGAACACACACACAGTCCGTTCGCTGGAAACTTTTTTTTTTACTATGTATTTCCAGGTGATACTCAGTTTCAAAAGTTTGACACAACCACAGCAGCAGGTAAGAGAAAATAGTAACAAAATTATCTTTACAAGAGACTGACAGACAATTGAAATGAACAGATAAATAAGATTGATTGCTGACATATCTGTTTTGGCTCCTTTATCTGTCAAAATTATCACGCCTACTGTAGCGTGTAGAGGAAATCTCCTGCCTGCGCACAGTTTCTAAACTCTAAAATAGTATCATAAAACTTCAGCAGCAATCATGACTTAGCATTATAAAATTCTTTTGCATCAATCATTTTTGTTATCTTCATTGTTTTTGTTGATATATTTTTTTTTTTAATTCACAAATAATTTTCCTCCAAAATCGATTACATTTGTCGATATTTTATTCCATTAAACTATACTGGATCTGCAAAAGAAGAACCCCCACGCTGCTATCGGTTACTGGAATATGAGACCTACATAAGGCCAGGCCTCAAATTAGAGCTCACAGCGGATTTCCATAGTAAGTTATAATTATCCGTTATAGAAAGGAGATAAGAGCTAAGCAGAAAAGGAATAAGAATAAATGTTGAGAAGTGCAAAGAGATGCATATAGATGGTGGTTAATTACGATTAATGGTTTGATAAATTACGTATTCAATGGCTAAACGGTATCTTCTGTATTGTTTTACTCAACCCTAATATGGAACCAAAAAACTTAATAAGGGCTCTTTGAAGTATGTGCTTCTAGACTGGTTACTACGTCATACGGGAATTTTTGGGAATGAGGGGTGGATAGGTTTGCTAAATTAGGCGATTCTCACTCTGTCATGGACCCGAACCAATTGGTGTGTCTTCAGGCATATGTCAGTCAGGCTTCCAGCTGTAGATAGCTTCACAGCATTCACTCCTATGGATGGGCCCAGTGGATTGTCAGCAGTCTAAGATGGTCTTCGTGGGTTCGGACAGGGCGTTTAGTGAGGGGGTGCTGACGGATCTCCCTCAGGCATCTGATTGGTTTCCTCATTGAGTGTTGCGTCTTAAGGAGGCATCTCTATACAATGGGGTTAATGCCAGCCCCCTTTTTGTTGAGTTGTGAGACAGAGGAAGAAACACCCATACATCTCATGACAGACTATTTGGTGTTTGAGAAAATGGGTTCAGGATTTTTGATCGGAAACAGTGTGTCGGTGGAAAAACTTAAAGGACACTCAAATATCAAGTAAAATCCCCTCTACCATTTCATGATTAGCCTAAATAAACACTGTAACGTTGCAATTTTAAGAAAATTACTTGATTAAATTGTATTAATTAGACTAAGAGAAAGCGAGTGAGTGTTTCACAACTGACTTGTTTTCTAGGGACTCTGAGAGCTACTCTTTGAAACTCAACCGGTTTTATATGAGAAAGTAGTGGAAACGGAAACCTCCTCAACCAAATGCCAGCATTGACAGCTGACATCCTGCTTCGCTCAAATCAAGAGCCATCTCGGCAGAAAACCGGCGTTTCTCACTAAATGCAATTGTTAAAACTCTTCTCCATGACTCAAAAGGAAGCAAGGTTAACTCTCAGATATATATAAGAAGCATACAACAAGTATTCTACAGTAAGTGTGCAAGAAGCATACTTTAAGATGTACTCTATGTACTTCTGTCGATATGTCAGTCCTATTTATTTGAACCAAGTCCTTATTTAGTTCGTTATTAGTATTTTTATTATAAATAAATAATATGTTAACCAACGTAATTTAAATAGAGTCGTTTACCATTCATAAACTAGACCATTTCAAGAAACAACAATATTAACGTCAAGATCAATCTTGTAAATTTTTCAAACATTTATTTTCCGATTTATAATGTAAGAAACATAAATGTAACATATTTAAATGCTATTACAATAGTTGTGTGGCATATTTTGTTAATTACATGAAGTGGATTTTCTTTAGTCATTTTGATTCTGTACCCCTACACCAGAAAATAAATTCAGTTGGACGAAGCGTTTTTGAAGATTTTCAAAGGAAAACGCTTTTTACAAATTGCCAAACCAATCAACAAACAGTATTCGGGATTTGACTAGCCACTTCTTCAGGTGTGTATGTGTGAAAAACAAACAAACAAAAGAAATAATATGGATATCAAAGCTTTTATGATAAAAAAAAAAATGACTTTCCTCACACATGAACTTCCTCACACGGGCAGACTTACTCACGCGATCTTTCCAACTCCCTGTAGACCGATTGACCTAAATATTACAACATTACTACAAAACTTATATAACATTTATTAATGTCTAGTAACTCTAATATTAAATTAGATTTTAAAGTTGTATATCATAAAACTTTACAATATAGTACACGTTGGGTTGAGGTAATTTATTATTCTTTTAATATTTTACACGCTTCGTTAAGTACTCTTCGGTTAATTATAGTACTTATACATATGTTTAATTTATTATTAATTGATATATTATTTAAATTTAATCGTTAAAAGCTTTTATAACTAAAAGAAATTGTAAAGTAATTTGAGATGAACATTTAAAAAGTTTTGCATTAACTCTAGCATTTAATCTGGTCGATTTTGTATACGGTACCTTGTTGATCAGGTCAAAGTTCAGGGTGCGCCTGCTGTCTACACTACAATGCTTTATTAGCAAAATTAAATCTTAAAAATTAAAATTTATCTTGTTAAAAATTAATTAAATATGAAACTGCATAAGCCAATTTTTTTTAGAAAATATTTATACTGCAGCCAATTATTCCTTATTCCTGATAATTATCTCTTATTCCTGATAATAGAGATTTTGAAATCGGAATACAGTTACTGAGGTCCCCTGACAACGAAAGAAAATGTTTTTTTCACGAACGGTCTGTGTGTGTGTTAACAGAATATCTGAAAAAAGAAAAATCGCAGGAAGCTCAAACATAATTTTCCGTTTAAGTTTTCCGACCGCATCAGACACGACGTTTTCTGGCAAAATCCATCAAACGGAAATGCGACTTTAATGAATTTCTTTTTCCCAGCTTTTCTCGAAACCGGCTCCAACTATTTACTTTAAACTTTGCATACGATCAACACACATAACTACCTATTACTTTACTGTAGTTACACTTTTCCGGGAAAATCGATTTTTTGGGGGTTTTTGAGGAAACAATAGCGCTATACTTTCATCTAAAGAAAATTCGTTGATTGGAAATGCGAATTTGTTGAATTTTTTTTTCATTTTCTGTAATTTTCTCTGAGGGACATACTGAGGGACTTCGTTAAACTTGATGTACTAATTATGCATACAGAGACCTATCACTTTTGTTTGCAACATTTTTCCAAGAAAATTCATTTAAGTGAGGTTTCGGTGGAGCGGAAAGTTATGCTTTCCTCAAAGAAGTCGTTTTTGTAAAGTCTACATTCTCACATTCTTATAGATTCAAGAGAACTAAGCATTTAGTAAGAGTATGAGTGTGAAGAGAATTAGTGCATGCAGATCGCAGTAAGACAGAGTTGTTTGAATGTTTCATTCCCAATTGTTTTATTCCTATAAATTGGAATTCAGTCCCATTGAATGTTAATTTAAAAAGTGTAATTATTTTAAAATTTGAAATTATTTACTTTAAATAAAAGAAAACTAAGAATTCATAAAATATTTATTTGGACGAATTGTGACCCAGTATGTCACAATTTAAAAAAAATATTTACTCAAAACAGTGGAGTTAGTAATTATTATACTCGCTGAAACTATTAGTAGTGCCTAGAACTTACGCCTTTTCACTTTTTGAATTAAGACATTTTTGGGATCGTGTCAGCTTTCTTGGTAATTTTCGACGATGTAATTCTGTTTGGGGCAGAAGCAGGACACTCAATGACCGCTTCAGAAAGTAACTTCTAAAGCGACTACATAAATGCATTTCTGGATTTCTAATCGATACTTAATTAATATCAATACTTTTCTATTGGTCTATGCTTCGAATAACTTGTGGTATTTCATTTTTGTTGAATCACATTCATACACAAAAACATAAAGAGAGAGAGAAGAAATGAAAGCCTTTTATAAAAAACATTTATTCGTTCTCAAAGGACTCCAAAACAGGTCAGCAGAAAAGTCAAGAAGAGAAAAAGTTAAAATATATAGATAAGAAAAATAAAGGAAGTGGAAAAGAAACTTCTTAAAGGGTGGGTAAGAGATTAGCAAGGTATGGCCTTGTAAACCGGATGGGAATGGAGAGGTTGCCGCAAAAAGTACTGGAATGGGAGGTGAAGGCAAGAGAGAAAGTGGTAGGCCAAAAAGAACCTAGGTAGAAGAGGTTAATGAGAGCCTGGGCGGCCACTGATTAGAAGAGGAGCAAATCTGGTGCCGTGAAGAATGGAGAAAATTAATAAAGCATTTTGGAGGTTCTTTAAAGCCGGGGAACTTCATTGACAAATAGAAAATCCCCCTTTCTTTGGGAAGCCCTGTTATTATTATTATTCGTCTGTGGGGACGGACCAAACCCTACGCTAACCAAACGCACACTACACTCACAGTAGATATTCCAAAAAAAAAAAAAAAAAAAAAAAAAAAAAAAAAAAAAAACAAAAAAAAACAAAATAAAAAAAAAAAAAAAAAAAAACGAAAAAACTCAAAGGGAATCTAAAATGAAAATCCAAATCCGGGTCTAAACCAACTGATTTACCGCAGTCCGAACTAATCGGGCCAGAAAATTAAAGAGCCTAAAATTCTTCTACTGACATCCTATTCAGACCTAACTTCTTGAACTGAATTTCCTCACAACCCAAGTAATCTTGGCGATAAGATAGATGGGTCTTTCTTCATCCCATCACACAAACTCTACAAACTCTGGCATGAGCCCCATTACATAGTGGCGTCTGCTTAAATCCAATACCCAGTAAAGGATCCAACTAGGTATCCGAGAGAGGTCCATACTAATAGCCCTCTCTTCTACCCCAATGAAGCTTGACAGACAAGTGCCCGAAGACATAACAACAGGCTCGAGACTAATAAAAGAAGACAGAGGCCTAATTTGGTAAACCTATCTACCAAAGATTCCTATACGATCTGTTATCCAGACTAGAAGTATATTGCTTTAGAAAGAAAGCTAAAAAAGTGCTTATAACTACTACAAGTTATGGTAATCTTGATGGTGATTGGTTTTTATCGAAGAAATGAAAAGAGTAAATTTGGAACCTTGAAGGATGGAGAAAATTAATAAAGAATTTGTGATAGTAGGCGGGGAAACTCATTGTCAAATGGAAAATCCCCCGTCAAAACAAGTTTTCCACCGGAAATATATGTATTGGTTTCCCGTGAGAACGAACAAATGTTGTTTTTTTGCTCTTCTCTTTCTCTCTCTACCATCTCTCTCTCTCTCTCTCCCTCTATGTGTGTGTGTGTGTGTGTGTGTATATGTGTGAGTATGTTTGAACGAAAATAAAAAATCACAAGTAGCTCGTTTGAAGCATTAATCAATAGAAAACTATTGATATTAATTAAATATCAGTAAGTAACATAGATATAAAAAATATTTATTTTAAATAATATAATTATTAATGATTGGAACAAATACTCATATAAAAATAGATTTCAACAGGCAATGCTCTAGAACCTACAAATTATGTAGTTGCGAGATGTTGCTTCTCTTGGGGAAAAGGAAGTCAGGTAAGTATGACGTCATATACAGCCCCTCTCCCTACTTACTTGCTACATACCATAGTAGAGTGCATATGGTCCTATGTAAACTAAACAATTTGTGGAAGTTACACATATTAATTATATTATAGTCAACAGTGAAAACAGTGAATTTAATAATTATTAACTTTTTATTAAATTATTATATTTTTTTTTTACATTTACTTGTTGGCTATTGTGATTGTAAAAATAATAGTAAGGAGATGAACTTGAAAGGAATCGTTGTTAAACTTAATATGAAAGAAACAATGAATTACTAATAGATGAACAACCCCCATAATAAAGCCCTCACCATGGAAACAAGCGCAGATCTTAAACTTGATAATTTTACTTTTAAAAATGCTATTTCTTGCAGTATAAAGTTGATTTGAGTCTGTCTGACAGTCTGTCTGAAATAGCATAACTAATGAACCCTCTGTAAAAAAAAATTAAATGAAATTCATCAAGAATTGTCGAAATGTATCGATTAGCAACACGGAGTTCCCGGCTTCAAATCCTGCATGCTGCCATCAGATTTCTTTTCCTAGAAGCCTCTACAGATCAATGTCCGGTAATGGGCAGTATTGTCTGTAGCTAGAGAACGCTGGCGGAGGCCGGCAGTGCACTGAGAAGGCTCCAAGAGGCATAATAGAACTTTCAGTTCGCAATGCATATTATCTTTAAAATAAAGAAAGTTCTTGCCGTTTCAGTCTTTTTGCGGGTTCCATTTAAGTCATTTGTCAATGTAAAAGTTCGAGATATTATCGTACTGTATTGGTGCAAGGAAATGCTGTCTGATGTAGAAAACAGGATGGAGGCAGTTTATAATCTAGTGAAGTAGAGTAGGTTATATTCTGGCACCTCTGCATATTATTCACTTTTATTGTTCCAAAGAATTCAAGTGTTGCTGCAAATTACGGATTGATGGTACTGGGTCAGAATGAGGAGAGAGAATGGGTACAACTCATCTGCGTATGTGAAGGTTGTGATATGAGGATAACTTGAAGGTCTGAAGAATATAATGTGAAAAGAATAGGTCCAAGAATACTACCCTGTATTTGAGATATGAAATACATATTTTGATAAATTTCTATATAACTTTACATGTTTCTCTGTATATTTCTATATAATTAGTATAATTTCTCAAATTCACTGCTATACTGGCACCAAAGAAACATATCGGTGTTATTCAGAAAACAGATTAATTAAACAACACTTGGTGTGCTTCAATACAGGAAAAAGTATCATTCCGGAATTTCAATGTGGGTTTATAAATTCAATAATCAATCAGACGACGAGACTGCGGGAAACCAATAGTTTGGTGCTTTTAAAAAGAATGAGCCTCTGATTAAGAGGGAATTTTTAGATTTACACGAAGTCTTTGAGAAAATTTGACACAATGGTGGCTTGATTTACAATTTGAATAAAGCAGGCTCATATTGAGACATGGCAAAACATTTAGTGTTGGATTAAATAATTATTATCTAAATTTATATTAGAGGTTCGTTTTATTTGGTTTAGGAAAGTCTTAGCTTCCATATCAATAATTGTATAAATAGTAAAACTAGAACCCATTATAATATACTGTAATGTCGATCTAATAATCATAAAGAAAGAAAAAAAAAAAGAATCGATATATTATTACAAAAAATGCAAAATAAAGAAGTACGTAGTAATTTCTTGTAATTCAACGCTATTAGCAATATTGAACATGTTATTTCAAATTTCAATAAAAAAAATTATTTTATTTACCATAATCTTCTTTTTTTAATCTAAATGTTATGAAATTTACTATGAAAATTGAATTTCTACTTTCAATAAATGAATGCAGTACGATAAAGAAGACTATACCAGCGCAACCAAGTAGTACATACAAACATTACTACAAGTTTCTAATCAATATAGCTATACAATTTATCTATATTGTTTATCTTTAATGTAATATGGAGAATGTAATATATATATAGATAACATATTGCCGTTACGCTTTGATTATGAATTCTTTTGTATTTTCTTTATCGAGCATGCATTTGTTCCTTTTTTAAATTTAGTTAAAAATTATTTGCCGTGTATAAAATATTACGTGATATCTACCGCTTTATCGGAGCGGGAAGGTGTGTGCCACCACAACCAACTACAAACTGATAAGAGAAATAAATAATATCCCGGTTTGTAGAAAAAGTAAAAAATAATAAATCATAAAGTTAATTATTATTTATTTAAAAAAAAAATATATATGTATATATAAAACCACAGATTAATCAAAAGTTTTAAACTTACCTGAGCAACTTTTTCACCCATATTTGGCGTATGCAGAGCACCTTGGAAAAATTTCGCTGAGCCATTGTCTTGTATGGAATACTGGGGACAAACAGTAATTGTTCTTTAAAATGGTTACAATTTACAAAAGAAATGTATAAGAAAATAAAAAATCAAATATCTTTTGTTATTATTATATTTAATTTTAATTTATTGCGGTAAAAATATAGTTCAGGTAAAGAAACATCTTCTTCAGGTTTGTCATTTTTAAGGTTCAACGACAGATATAAAAGAAATTTCAAAGCTAATGCACGTTTTTACTTTCTCTTACTGGCGTAAGAGGAAGTGCAGTGGACTTTTGTAAAAACGCGAGGTTTCAGTTTCACGTTACTGGAATACGAAACAATCATAAGACTTTCTCTTACGTAATTTACCAAGTTATGAGATCAATTTTGTCCAAACTTATTTAATTTTACAAAATGTTTATTTCTCTTCAGTTTTATAGTAATGGGGGATAATTAGTAATTAATAAAATATTTCTGTGTTCGTTAGGACCGCTGTTTTAGATGTTGTAAAATGGGTTCGGTCAACATCCATTTTACAACATTAATAAAAATGACTTTTTTCAGGAATGCTTTACCACCACTCTCCCCCTAATTATTATTGTTGTAGTTCGGGTGCCTAATGGCGCGGGACCTAAGCCTATGTGGCTCTTATCCCCCCGATAACCCCCGTAACCCCTTAATTAATCTCCTCCGGTAACTTGCCGGTTAATCTGCAATATCCCAAGATATCCCTAAACTCCAAATCGCCCAGGCAATCCTGCGGGAGTGGTGTCCTTTCAAATATACGAAACCTAGTTCCAGCGAAACGGGGACACTGACATAAGTAGTGATACACCGTTTCCCTAACTCCGTCATCACAGTTCTGACAAATGGGACTCCGCGTCCTCCCTATGTTAAACAAGTGACTGGACACCCAAGTGTGTCCAGTCACTATCCCTACCAAGGTTCTCAAACCCGTCCTACTAAGAGACAGGAGATACTCCGAAATTCCCTGCTTGCCTGCCTTTATTAATCTTTTAGCTTGGAGGCACCCCTGCGTGTCCCCCCAGCGTTTCTCCAAAGCTCTCGTCTCCCAAAGTCTAATCTGTTTGTCGCGAAATGTCTTTGTAACGGCCAGGGCTGGTTCAGGACCACAAAATGGTAATGATGATCCCTCCCTGGCCAGCCGATCCGCCCTCTCATTGCCCTCTATACCCGCATGTCCGGGTATCCAATAGAGATGCACCTTACCCCTCCGAGCCAAAGCGTTAAGCCTTCTCCTACATTCTCCCACTAATTTCGAACTCCACCAAGGCTTACTCAAAGCCCTTAGTGCGGCTTGACTATCGGAGAAGATCCGCACTTCCTTAAACTCTCCTAGCCACTCCCCCACAAGGTGGCAGCATTCAATGATGCCCACCACCTCAGACTGGAAAACAGTGGCCAAACCACCCAAGGCCACCGAACTCCCTCTATCCAACTCCTGAAACCATGCTCCCGCCCCCGACAGGCCAGTACCCTCCTGCCTAGAGCCATCTGAATAGCAGCGAATAATACCGCTGCCCGACTCCGTTGGCCTCGTGAGGTTATCATCCCCTATACTACCAATCGTAATCTCATAATCTCTCTCAAATCCCCATTTCTTGCTCGTCTCATCAAGCTTGGATAGCAGAAATCGGTTCACTCGCCAAATTTCGTCCTCGATCCTAGTGTGATCACCCCGAAAGGTTCTCACCCATTCTCCCTTACACCTCATTCTGAGGTACCCTTTCATTGCCTCCCCCGTTACCACATACTGAAGAGGGGTTAGCCCCAACAGCATCTCCAGTGCCACCGTCGGTGTCGTTCTCATCGCGCCAGTAATAGCCAAACAGGCCGTGCGCTGCACTCCTAGCAATTTCTTGCTGTTCCTTCCCACCAAGGTACCAGACCACCATGCCACTGCGGCATAGAGTATCCTTGGCTTCACCAATTTCTCATAAATCCAGTGGATACCTCGGAACTCCCCAGTCTTGCCCACTAATCTCCTACACTGCCAGAAAACCTTCTGTCCCTTCTCACATACATACTCAATGTGAGCCCGCCAATTCAACGTATTGTTGATGAGGACCCCCAAGTATTTAACCTCTCTGCAAATTTGCACTTCCTTGCCGAAGAGCCTGGGTCTCCCAAGCCCTTCCAGTTTCCTCTTCCTGGTAAAGAGAACTAAGGAGCTTTTGTCCGGGTTGACGGACAAGCCATAGTTCCTACACCACTGCTCCACGTAAGATAACGCCGACTGCATCAAGTCACTCACCACACTCAGATGCTTCCCTGTGATTAAGATTACCCCATCATCGGAGTACATCTGCAGGTAAAATCCCCTACGGTTCATCTCCCAAAGTAGCTCATCAACGATGAGGCACCACAAATGAGATAAACTCCCACCTTGGAGAAAGTCCCTACTGGCTTTCACCCTTCTCTCCGCAACTCTCAAACGAGAATAAACAATCCTCGAAGTCAGGAGGTTGACTATCCATCTAACCAGGGTCCCATTCACACCCCTCTCCTCCAATAG
Organism: Triatoma infestans; assembly: GCA_011037195.1. Taxonomy (NCBI): domain Eukaryota; kingdom Metazoa; phylum Arthropoda; class Insecta; order Hemiptera; family Reduviidae; genus Triatoma; species Triatoma infestans. The sequence continues at coordinate 53,719 of JAAEAF010000098.1, read as the reverse complement.
CACTCTAATTCTATCGTGGGCCACGCTGTCGAATGCCCCCTCAATATCGAAGAAGCATCCCAGCGCGTACTCTTTAGACTTCAACGTGTGTTCAATTCTCCCCACCAAATTGAGGAGCGCAGTCCCCGTTGATCACCCCGCCAAATAGGCATGCTGGTTCCCGTGAAAGGTACTCTTTATGTCGCAATCCTCCATTAAGAAAGGTCGACCAACCTCTCTAAGCCCTTCAACATGAAGGACGCGAGGCTGATTGGCCTTAAGCTTTAGGGTCGAGATAATCCAACTTCCCTGGTTTAGGAATGAACGCGACCCTACTGACCCTCCAAGCCCAAGTGATATAGCCCTGACTTAGGCTATCCCTCAGTATTCCTACCCATGTACTTCCGAACATGTTCCAACTCTCCTGAATCAGCACCGGGTACAAACCATCCATACCCGTCGACTTGAATTTACTGAAAGTAGCGAATACCCAACTCGCCCTCCTCAAAGTAACCACTCTACTTGCCAACTCCCTGCTCTGCAAATCCCCTCCCTGTGCGTCAGGTAAAGCACCCACGCACCCTCCAACATACTCCACATTACCCGGTAAGTGTCTATCCAGCATCACCCGTAACACCTCATTATGGTTATAGGTGATCTGTCCATCAGGCTTCCTAATACTGTCCAACGACAACTCCCCACTTTTACCTAAAAACCTAAATACTCGGTTTACCTCCTGTTCCCCCTCCAGGGTTTCGCAGAAAGTCCTCCAAGAGACTCTCTTCGTTCTCCGGATCTCTCTTTTATACTCTCGCTTGGCCTAAACTTCTTTAAATGGACTTTCTCGGGAAAAAAGTTTCAAACAAAAATGACAGGTCTCTGTCCTGTGCATAGTTAGGTTACCTTCTAGGGAAGATTGGTCAAGATTGGGTCCGCCTGGTGTGATAGCTGATAATTACCTCCGGTATTACACGGACGGTTCCAGAATGGATGGTACGGTCTATTTTGTGCCCGGAGATCATTTGGCAGTATCTCTTGGTGAATGGACCACAATCTTCCAGACTGAGGTTTATGCAATTCTTTGTTGTATCATGGATGAGAGAGTACGTAACTAACTTAAAAGGTGTTTGTATCTGCTCGGACAGCCAAGCTGCGCTGAAGGCGCTGAGTTCATGTGTCTTCACTTCCAGGCTGGTGTTAGAATGTTCTAAAAGACTGGAAGAGCTATCTTCTCTGAAGAATATGCTTCTAGTCTGGGTACCGGGTCACATGGAAATTTTTGGGAATGAGCAGGTGGATAGGATTGGCAAATTAGGCGCCTCTCTCTCTTTCATTGGTCCCAAGCCAGCTGTTGGTATGTCTTCTGGCACATGTCTGTCAGGTTTCCAATCATGGACAGTTTCACAGCATTCATCCTTATGGATGAGCTCGGTTGGTTGCCGGCAGTCCAAAATGCTCTTCGGGGGTCCGGACAGGGCTATTAGTGAGACGTTGCAGTGTCTTTCACGGAGCTCTCTCAGGCATCTAGTTGGATCCCTTACTGGACATTGTAGGTTTAAGGAGACATATCTACGTAATGGGGCTCATGCCGGATCCATTTTGTAGAGTCTGTGAGACAGAGGAGGAAACACCCATCCATCTTATGACAGATTGTCTGGGTAGTGAGGAGATTAGGTTCAGGACTTTTGGTCGGAGCAGGATGTCTGTGGAAGAGCTTAGGCTATTTTCCCTAAAGGTTATTGTCCTATTTGTTCGGACTGCGGTGAATCTTAGATGGATTAGACCCGGGTCTGGATATTTGTTCTAGACCCGGTTTGTTGTTGTTTTTCTTGGGGTAGCTGTAAGGGCCCAGTGGCGCTTTCGATAGCATAGGGTTTGGTCCCTCCCCATAGACAAATAATAATAATAAAAGTGACAGGTCTTTGTATTCATAGTTAGTACACCAAATTTAATGAAACCCGTCTGGGTTTTTATGAAGAAAATTGCAAAAAGAACCTGTTAAAACGCATTTTCGGTGCCGATTTTTCCAACTCGTAATTTTGAAAAAATTTACGTCAAATTATATTATTAGATGATCGAATTTATAGTAAACTAAAATAGCGCTATAGTGGAAATACATAACCAACCCCTCCGTCCCTCAAGAGATTCCTAAATGAATTTTCCCGGAGAAAAATTACAAATAAAAGTTCTAGCTTATTATTCTATATATAGTTGATATCGTAAGTTTGAAGAAAAACATTTAGAGCCTTTTTTGAGAAAATCATAAAAAAAACTGAAAATATTTTGTGTAAAATGATACTTCCGATTGAGGAATTTTGACAGACAACTTCCTGCCAGATCCCGTGGTGCTACCCAAAAATTTGAACTTTCTGCTATTTATACATACATACATACACACACGTTTTAACCGAAGACTGACACGGCGGTTTTAACCGAAGCGTTTCACGAGTCGGTAGCGTTCTAACAAACCATATTGAGCTGTTTCATTAAGCGATTTTTGCAATGATTGATGTGGTTTGCAGTACGGACGACGTGGTGTATTTGTTAATATTGCATTTTCATTGGAAAATTCATAAAAAAAAGAAGAAAACGAAGAATGTGGATACATCCAATTATCAAAGAAAGGCAACAAATAGGGAATTTTCATAAATTGTTTGTTGAAGTACAAAGAGACGATGAAAAATTTTTCAACTTCATCAGTAGGATGTCGCGAAGTACTTTTGATGAATTACTCACAATTTGCCGAGAAAAACTAATAAAGAAGGATACCTTTTCCTCATATCGCCATTTTCTACTTCGTTTATTAGCTTTTCTGCATCAAATTTTTCTCCAGCCATTTGTAAACAAAACGAGTCAACAAAGCCCGTGTCTGAACCGAGCCAATTGTACACGTAAAAACACCCTTCGGGTGACTTCGGATATTTAAAATGACTCGATTCCTCACATCAATCACCTACCGATTAATCACCCGTTAAAACCGCCTCACAAAACGAAACGCTCGGCACCGCTGTGTGTGTTTTATATTATTGTGATATAGTCCATGACATATCATAAGCGTAAAGACAGACACGGCGGTTTTAACCGTTGCGCTTAACGAATCGTGCCCGATTCTATATGTCATGGACTATGTCATAATAGTGTAAAACATACACAGCGATGCCGAGCGGTTCGTTTCGTGAGGCGGTTTTAAAACAGCGTCGGTAGGTGATTGACGTGTGGTTTAATTTACCGAAGTTACCCGAAATCACCCGAATTGTATTTTAACGTGTGTCAAATGGCTCTGTTCAGGCACGGGCGTTTATTGACTCGTTTTGTTTAGAAATGGACTGGAGAAAAATTTGATGCAGAAAAGTTAATAAACGAATCAGAAAATCGACCGGCACTTTGGGATATGAGGACAAAGTATCCTTCTTTTTGTAACTCATCAAAAGTACTTCGCGGATTCCTGTGTAGTTGAAAAATTTTTCATCGTCTCTTTGTACTTCAACAAGCAACGTATGAAAATGCCCCTTTTGTTGCCTTTTTTTGATGATTGGATGTATCCACATTCTCGTTTTAGTTGTTTTTTAAATTAATTTTCCAATGCAAATGCAATATTGACAAACGCACCACTTCGGATACTGCAAACCGCATCGATCACTGCACAAATCCCTAATAAAACAGCTCAATATGGTTTGTTAGAACGCTAACGACTCGTGAAACGCTTCAGATAAAATCACTGTGTCTGTCTGTACCCTTACACACACCAAACCATTTTCAAAAACCAAATTCTTGTACTCAAAACGTGTGTGTCCGGTGAAAACTCGATATAGAAAGTTTGACAGCTTTGCAATACTTCCTCTTACTTACTTACAGAAATAATAAACAAAAAATGAACTTATAATGATCTCAATTTGTAATTCAGCTAAATGTTTATTTTGAAAAGGAGGGGTAAAAACTGGTTAATTGTTCTACTCATTTATTATATTGTACAAATTTACGTAAATGACTTGATTTGATTCAATATTACTTAATAAAAAAACCATTCTTTAAATTTTTATCTAATTTTTTTAATATCTATAATAGTTTTACCGTGATTAATAAAGAGTAAATATCTAAATGGTATTATCAGTAAAATAGAAGTTAATTCGCTAATAATAGATCAAAGTATTTGTAAGATTGGCTTGAAAGCTAAATAGAGGGTGAAAGACGGTTGAATTATTAAACAAACCTCTTTTTAAATTTCAGTTAACTCATTAAATATGCGACTAAAAGCATCATTAGTTTTTAATTTTACTTAATTAACAAAATGTGTAAAATCTCTTAATACAAGATTTAATAGAAAATAATTAGTCTATAGTTATTTCATAATTTCACAGATTTTTTAACTTGTGTAAACGGAAGAAAATCTGAAGTGAAACACTCACACAACTTCCTCACATTCTGTTAGTATAATCTATATATATAAAAATTCATTATCCGTATGTTTGTGGCGCAAAACTCGAAAAGTATTCGATGGATTCACTTGAAATTTTTATACAACGTTGGATTTCTATATAAGAGTGTTTATATATACTTTTTATTCCGAAGTTCCCGGGGAAACAGGAAATTCCGAGCGTTTCCCGAGTTTGGCAGAAATAGACAGATGCGTTGCGATGGTGGGGCGCTCTCTGAACCTCTTTCTCAACTACTTATAAGTACCTCTATTCCGAAGTGCCCATGGAAATGGGAAATTCCGAGCTAAAATCCGTTCAAACGGCCATACTGCGGTTGCACGTGCTTATTCAGGTATTGCTGCTACATTGATGGAAGGAGGTAGAACAGCGCCTTCAGCTCTTAAACTGTCACTAAACATGCACTTCACAGAAAACCCAACATGTAACATTTACATTCTAAATTTGAAAATTGGAGTGCCAATTACATTACTCCGAAACATCAATCAGCCAAAGTTATGCAATGGTACACGATTAGTAGTTAAAAAAAAATTGATAAATAATCTGATTGAAGCAACACTTCTCATTGGATCTCATAAAGATGAAGACGTACTACTTCCACGAATACCACTCTTTCCGACAGATATGCCGTTTGAGATCAAACGACTTCAATTTCCAATACGCCTTGCGTTCGCCATGACTATCAACAATGCGCAAGGACAAACTTTGCAAGTGTGAGGTTTGAATTTAGAAAACGAATGCTTCTCTCATGGGCAATTATATGTCGCTTCCGTCATGGGCAATTGTATGTCGTATGCTCCAGAGTTGGTAAACCATCTGATCTTTATGTTTATGCAGAAAACGGACAAACAAAAAAATGTAGTCCATTCACTACCTTTACAATATAAAAAGAATTTCAGTTAAAAACATTTTTTCTTTCTTACCTTTCTGTGCACAGCAACGGAAAATAGGGTATTAAATTGAATGAAGTGTTTCCTTGCTGAATCTATGACAACTATAATACTTCTGTTTACTTTCCTAAAAATCAGAGTGAGCCACAGCGACGGGTGGCCGGGTTAGCTAGTTATATATAAAATGACAAGTTTTTGTTTAAACTCAAATTTTTTAAACATATTTATCCTAACTTAAATACAAGGCCGCTAGGGGGATAAGTACTCAACATTTGCATTATATAACATTTGAATTTTGATGCCATAAATTCCGCGCAACTATTAAAAATATTTTTTTTTACTTTTTTTGAAGTCCCCTGAGCCCAACAACGTTGTTTTAAGAAAATGGTCTTTATGTGTGTGAGTCTGGGTGTGTGTGTGTGTGTGGGTGTGTGATATGTGTGAGTGTGTAAAGAATATCTCAAAAACGAAATACTGCAGGAACCACAAACTTGATATTCCGTTTGGGTAGTGCTACCACCGTTTTGAAGATTTTGGGCAAAATCCATCAACCGGAAGTACCACTTTACCCAATGGATTTTCTAGTTTTTGAAATTTTCTCAAAAACAGCTCCATCGATTTTCTTTAAACTTGTTATATCAACTACACATTACTCCGGGAAAATTCATTTAAGGGCAGTTTAGAGGAAGGGGTGGGGTTATGTTTTCCTGTAACATACTATTTCAGTACAACAATTTGCTATATAATTCTGTCAACTAAATAATATTAATTAGAATTATATAAGTTGCCAAAATTCACAGTAAGAAGGAAATCGGTTGAGCGTTAAGTGTAACTGAATAGGTTTTTCAGTTTTTGTGATTTTTTCCCGAAAAATGCCGACAGTTTTATACATTAATAGGAATTGTAAGTTTGAAGAAAATTTGCCGTTTCGCAGTAAGAGAAAGTCGTGTGAGTGTTCACACCAGATTTTTTTTTATGTTGATGCGAGAAACTAGATTCTGATTGAATTAGCTCATGTGTAGATTTCCATCTTTATAGTACTCTCTCAATACTTTGTGGACTGCTCCACCTACATAAAATTAATATAATGAATGGCTAATAATTCCAGGTCTAAGAAAAATGTTTCAGCTAAATATGGAATCCATTGACAAATTTTTGTGGCAGTTCAATGTCATTTTATGATGGATAAGGATAGTGAGATTCGAATTTTTCATAGAAATAATTGGCTATAAATAACCAATCACAGTGTTCATGTGAAGGTATCAAATGTGGGCGTGGTCCATATGATAATTCTAAATTTCTAATTTGCCAAACATACAGACGCATTTCACACCTTCACTTCCACACTGTGATTGGCTAATTATTTCTACGAAAAAATCTAGTTTAAAATTTGTTTACTAATTTTCTCCTCGTAGATATTGTATGAATTATCAAAATGTACAATAAACTGTTTTATAAAAAAAAAAAATGCAAAAAATCAAGTTATTTCTAGCATAATAAATATTTACTGTTTTATATAATTAATGTGAGCTATAAAGAAAAAACTCTGAATTTTCATTCCACTGTAAGAAAAGCAAAAGAGAATAATGAAAACATGCAAGATCTATGTAAGTCCGCCATTTTGTATTTGGCCGTTTATACTAATGGAACAAAATAAAATTGATGTTAAATATCAACAAAAATGTCTCAAAGCAATTCATAATATTTAGTCAAAAAACTTTTCTTAGACCTGGAGTTTTTAGCTATACAATATATTGATCATATGTATGTGGCGCAGTCCACAAAGTATTGAAAGTGTACTATAAAGACGGAAATCTGCGCAAGAGCTAATGCAATCAAAATCTTGTTCCCCGCAACAACATAAAAGAAGGAATCGAACTTATTATTAATGCAAATAAACAAATAAATTATAGAAAGTAGAAGCGATATGTATGTTACCAATTTTTGTTTTTCCTACTGTACTAGATACGGTTTTTCCTACATACTGTACGGCAAAATAAAAAATGGCATTGGATTTTGCATTTCCTCCTAATTCTCTTTTGCAATTCCTCCTAATTTTTTCAACAATGGAATGAAAGAGCAAAAAAAAATTATTAACATAATATTTACTGCTTTACGTTATTAATATGAGTTATATAGAAAAAACTCAGAATTTTGATTGTGCCGCTGAAAAAGAAGGCAAAAGAGAATTAGGCAAAAATGCAAGATCCGCCATTTTGTATTTGGCCGTTTATACTAATGGACCAAAATAAATTGATGTTTAACACCCACAACAATTACTCCAAGGAATTCATAATATTTAGTTAAAAAACTTTTGTTAGACCTGGAGTTTTTAACCATTTTATTATTAATTTTATGTATTTGGCACAGTCCACAAAGTATTGAGAGAGTACTTAACTATAAAGCTGGAAATCTATGCATGAGCCAATTCAAACAAAATCTAGTTTCGCAACAACATAAAAGAAGGAATCGAACTAATTATTACTGCAATAAACAAATAAATTATAATAAGGAGAAGCGTTATATATTAGAGTTCGTAAAACTACAGATTATGTAGCTATGTATGTGAAAGTCTTGTGAGTGTTTCACACCAGATTTTTGTTTTTTAAATGTTTCAAATAAAAGTGATACGTTTATATCTATGCAGTTAGCAGCATGCCTAGTTTAAAGTGAATCGTTACAAAGGTTTTCAAGAAAATTCCCAAAATCTCATAAACATACTCTGCAAAGACGCACTTCCGGTTTACCGATTTTTTTCAAATTTGGAATTCTGGCAAAGATGGTAGAAACATATATTGTATTGAAGTGACATAAGGAAGCTAGGAAGCTTAACGCTACTGTTCCCCCACTACCCACAAAAAAACAATATTTCTGGGAAAATTTTTCGAACAAAACTTGAAGGTGTAAAATAGGTGTAAATAGTGTACGACGTTCAAAGGGAAATCGTTGGAGCCGTTTTCTATGAAAATTGGGAAAAGCTGAAAAAAAAATAATTCAGTAAAGTCGCACTTCCGGTTGAGGATTTTGCCAGAAACCTTCATTCTGATGCGATGGGAGTTCCTAAACGGACTATTAAGTTTGAGCTTCCCGCGGTTTTTCGTTTTTTGTTGATATTCTGTTACTACACACACGCATATGCACCCATTTGCTAAATTTTTCGTAAACATGTATTTCCGAGAGATTGAGAATTTGAGAGACTCAATTTGAGAAACCGAGAAAGTAGAAAGAGAAGTAGCATTAAGAGAAAGTAGAAAGTTATTTTCTTTTCGCAGATTTTTCTACACGTTTAAAACGAGAAACGTGTCTATTAAAGTTGGGGAAAAAGCAATTCGGCACTTAGCATGACGTCAATATGTAATAGTCAAGTGGTAAAAGAAGATCGAAGTTTTAATCGGATGATTTGGATCATCTTAGTTCCGACATTCCCGTATACCTTGCGCTTACAACAGCCACAGCATCTTCAGTATGGATCAGTATGAATGAGAAAATACCAACCAAAAGTACAGGGTGATCCATATGTCTTGTTACCCCAGAGACGCTAACGGAGAAGAAACTGTTTTTGTTGGGATCTATTAAAGACAAACCGAGACCTGGACCACCATCCAAACAACAGGACACATGTGCAGGAGTGGAGGCCTCTGGGCTTCGGTCACCACAAAAGTCACTGCGCAAACGGTCTTCTGAGCTAGGAATCCCGAAAACAACAATGTTACGACACATGAAGAAGGATCTGGGATTGAAAGCCTTTAAACCAACAACCGTCAACGAGCTCAGTGATAATGACATGCGTAGACGACATGCTGCGTAAAATATCACATAGGTCATGGCGCCGCATCATTTTGTGCCACGAAAATAATGGTGGTCATACTGACCTTCTGGATGAGTAAACATGCGTAAACATAGTTGAAACCATAGTACCACATTATTTATATGATTGTATTGCATTATATTATAAAATAATAAAAAAAGTGGGGGGTAACAAGACATATGGACCACCCTGTAGGAAAAAACGAGCCAGCAAGATAGAAAGTGACACAAAATTTGGGTCTTATGGTTTTTAGAGATTGCTAGAATTTGGATAATGGATGATATGTAAATGGAATGGATAAAGTAAAAAAAACCAGGCGACCTGATCTATCTGTGGTTTCTTTTGATGTCTATATCAGTATGTAGAATGAAATCGTTGTATAGTGTGCAATATATAATCATTAGTGAGTGTTTATGTCTGTGGAGAATGAAGTCTGAAGTTGTCCTTTTAAATTTTTGTAAGAAAAAGAGAAAAAATAATTATGGCCGGGCAACTGGTGATCAATTCGTTTGTAATTAATTTATAACTTCCGAACCTATTAATCACTAAATTATTAATTTAATATAAATGCAAGAGCTATTAAATTATTAATTAAATTTTAGCACTTAGAACTCAAGTTTTTGTACCAAAGGTCATTTGCAATAATAGATTAAATAATTTATCTCTTCTAGGGACGTGATATTGTCACGAACTATTTCTTCTTATGCGGCACAAAACCCGCATAAAACTTAGCCCACTTTTTTTCCCAGATAGCCAGTTTACACTGATCGATCGGAATCCGAGTCATCATCACCATTGTTAGGATGTCTTGGTAAACAGTGTGAAATCAAAAACGCATAATCCTGAGTGAGTATGATGGCTTGGTTTTTGCATGTACGGATCTATTATGTTAAAACTTTTTACCAGGATATCCTGAAGATGGACGAAAGTTAGAAACCATGATGCTCCAGTTCCGTAAAGTAAAGCGCAATCACAAAAAAAAAATTTGAGACGAATTAGTAAAACCATATACATATAATATTATGTAATATTTATAAATTTAACATATTGAGCTGGGAAGGGATTTGCTCAGTGTTACCACGTTGGTCCCGGGTTCAAGTCCAGTGTTGCCCCTTAGATTCTTTCTTCCTTCGAGCCTCTTCAGCTCACTGTTCGGTAATGGACAGTGTTCTGTGTAGCGAGAGAACACCGTCCGGAGGCCGACAGTGCACTGAGAAGGCTCCGGACGCCAACGATGCGCCTTAAGTCGAAAAACAAAACTAAAAACATATAGATCTCTTAACGTTGTATTTTTAATATATTGCAAAACCACTCACCTTGTGCTTTAAACTGTCCGAAGCGAGATTGGACAGCGATGCTGTAGGATCCCAAAGGGCTGAAGTACGATACCTTTGTAGATCCGATTCTGAACTCGTTATAGGAAAACATTTCGACACGTGGTTCCGAGTTGCTGTAACAGTCAACAATTTTCTTGTTTCTTTTTTTAGTTATAACAAAGTTTAATGTCTATATTATGCCTCTCACACCTTAATGTGAGAAATCTCTACTATAATGGGAATTTAATTAAAACAATAAAAATAAAGAAATAAATAAAAGGAAAAAGAGAAAAAGTAATAATTGATTGAAAAAAAAGGGTAGATATTTCAGCTTTAGGTTAATTGTAGATGATCGGTGATATATCTGACATCAGCTTCGGTATTTTTACATTAATGAGACAGGGCTGACTGGGAAGTATATTTGTCCGTTCCGAATAGAAGAAAATCTTTATTACGTTTAACTGACTTTCAATACACTAGAAATAGAAGTAAATCTCTGTGAAGGGCTTTAGACTGCTTTCGAACATATGAAAAAAGATCTCTTAGAAATGTAAAAAACAATAAAAAGGTGAGTTTGGAAAATTAAATTTTATTTTTCTTTAGTCACGGATTCAAAATAATCCGTTAGGAAGCAGTCCACCTCATACTTTACCAACCCAATACCCATTTTCATTTAAGCTACTTTGCTGGAACCACCAAACAGTGAAGATGTTTAATGTAGAAATGGCTCTACATTTCTGGACAACAATGCTGTTGTTAGAGCGACCTCTATTAGATTAGAATTCTTAGTAATTAAACTAATAACAGGCCTTCAGGAAATATTACCACTGAGGGAATATAAATTAATTTAACTGTAGTGAGATAAGAAGACAAGTTCTGTTAGATAGATAGGTTCTTCTATTGTAATTTAACGGCAGTTTGAAATCAGAGACAATTTTCATATAGGCCTAAATTTGAACTCTTTTCTTTTTTTTTTTTTTACTAATTTATAACTCATTTCCAAAACATGAAAGAAAAAAAATGAAAAAGCATCTCAGCTCTTTTAATAATTAATATAGGAGACAGGTTGAGGCGAAATAGAAAAGCCGTGCCTGACCCATTGTTTCCGAAGAGTACTTTTTGGGATAAAAAAAATTTATATTGGACTTTTAAAGACATTAGATCCTAAATAATAATCAATTCAATTGAATATTAACATAAAGCTGAACTAAATCTTTTTCTTTCCTTAAACTTTCCAGGGAATCAAATTGTTCGTATAAATTATAGACTTCCTTTTTTATAAATTATTAGTCATCAGTAAATACTACCATTGAAAATTTGTAAATAAAAAATGATAAAAACACAAAAGTATTAGTACATAAAAATGGTTATTTATTTTACAAGAGAGAGTAAAATGATACTTTTACTCACTCGAGTTCAGTATTAGTTTCACGAGTGTGACAACTGAACCAGAGTTGTAGAAAAAGAATTTTACTCTCGGGTTAAATATACTTTTTTTCTATAACAGTTAAAAAATAATAAAATAATAATTGTATTTATAAAAAGTCTTACGAACACAATGTTGTCAATCCAATGTGAACAGAGGAGGTTACTTTCAGAAAGGTTATATAGAAGATTATGTTAATATCTGAATCTTAAATATTATATAATGATAAGTAAAATTTTAATTTAATTTTTATAATTTTTTTTTACGTTCGTATAGTAGCATTTTTTTTCTTCTTATTGAAAGTTGGCAACATTGTGATTACTATTAATCACTAGAGAGTAAAAGTATTTTGCTCTCTAGTGATTAAAAGTGTAACCTTAATTTCGGTGGAATAATAATAATAATATTATTCAACTGTTGTAGAAAAAAAATGTTATTTAAAATAATTAAATAATTATCTACCAGGACAAATGAACCATATTACAAATTAAAAAAAAAAAAAAAACAAGAAAAATATCTAAAATATATTAACATACTTTTCACACGTTGTAAATTACACTCTAAACTGTCAGACAGTGACAGATGATTGGCAAAACTATGAAAGTAATCTGTCACCGCTCTCCCCCGTAGTGACAGCTATCTGCTCTGTCAACTTTCACTGTCATTATAAGAGTTGATCAGAAAAATTATCCAGACCATTTTTTTGTTGTACAAATTTTTTCGCAAAAACTGAAATGATGCATAAATTAATATTCCTTTTTAAAACAACTATAATAATATAGCGCAACTATCAACTTTAGTTCAACTCAGTTTAAATGTATTTTGCAATGAGTTTTTTGCTTATCGTTCAGTGTTCTCTAAAGAATGTTGGGCGTTGAATTCTGAGGAACCTTTGTTGTTAAATTTCAATTGTTATTTGTTCAATATTATTGTCTTTTGGACTACAGAAGTAATGACTTCAAGTACTACCTGACTTAGTTATATGCACCACACCTCTAGATTTATTTTAAGGTGACTGAAAAAAATATTTCCAAGTTTAGAAAAAAGGTATCCAATTTTTTAATTGTATTAACTGCAGTTAGAACAAGTCGGGTGAGTGTTTCACATCCGATTTTTACTTTCTCTCACTGTGGGTAAGAGGAAATATTAAGATCGTGTCAAATTTTCGAAATTAAGTATTCACCAAAATTGGGTTTTCAGGTCGCTTGAGTAAGAAATAAGTTTTCAGCGAAATGGTTGTGTTTTGTGTGTGTGTGTGTGTGTGTGTGTGTGTGTGTGTTGTCTCAAAAAGACAAGTTGCAGGAAGTTCAAACTTGATATTCACTTTAGGTCCCAGGGATTCAGTTTAGGATACGAAGGTTTCGGTCAAAATCCACCAATCGGAAATGCAACATATCTAATTAATCATGGTTGCCCGAAGGAACGGGTCCTAAGACACTGTGCTCTTATCGTCCACAAATAAAACCCCGCTCCTAAAAAACCGAAGGATATCGGTCTAAGAATATATTAAGATATCCTTAAATTCTCCAAGCATTTCCATGCGAGTCCCAAATATGCGAAACCTAGTATTGACGGAACACTGTTCCAGTTAGTGGTACACCGTTTCCTCCAACTCCATCGGCACAGTTCTGACGCAAAATACTATACGTCATGTCCATTTTTTTATGAATGACTAGCCACCCAAGCTGGCCAGCTAATACACCTACCAGGGCTCTTTAGTTGTATCCTACTCAAGGAGAGAAGATACTTCACATCCCCCTGCCTTATTGAAATTTTTTAGAAGTCTCTTAGCCAGGCGACACCCCACCGTGATTCTTCAGGGCTTCTGCAGTAAACTACTCCTCCTTGTTTCCAAATGCTAAATAGCTTGGTGACTGCTATTGCTGACTCGTTGCCACAAAACGGTAATGAGGATCCCACCTTGCCAGGATATCCAGAAGACCGTCACTCTGCTTCTCTGACCGAAGCCATTAAATCTTCTACGACATTCACCCAATAACTTAGAGCTCCAACACGGCTTACTCTTAGTTAGTGCCACTAACTTAGAGCTCTCAGTGCTGCTTTGACTTTAAAAAAATATCCTTATCTCTTTAACTTCTCCCAGCCACTTTTCTACCATATAGCAGCACTCAATGATACGAATGATCTCACAGATCACCCTCTAAAGCCACAGATGTTCCTTATGTACAACTTAACCAAATGAGTATTTTTTTCAGTTTTTCGCGATTTCATTATTGGTAGTTGAAATTATTTCAAATATTATCTGGGGAAAATCGATTTTTTGAGGGAAAAGTATCATTATGCTTTCCCCTGAGGTACCACTTCAATGTATAGTATGACCACCTACAGAATATTAATTAATATACATCAGAAACATTACATTAATAGTATTCTACATTTGAAGAAATTTATTTGACCGAAATGTCCTTAGGCCGAAAGTGCGATTTTACAGAGTAGGATTTTGAGTTTTCTCTTAAACGTCCATATCGATTTACTTTAAATTTAGTGTTTGTTAACTGCACAGATATAAACGTATAATTTTTATTTAAAACATATTTCCATAAAAAAAATAAAATTATTTTCGCGTATTTTGCAGGGGGGGGCTGTAAGTTAGGTTTAAATTTAAACTACACAAATTTTGAGAGTTCACAGAGGGCGCTCCACATAAGTCTGCTCAGGTATGATTCCCATTTATGTATGACGCACATTTTTTTTTATGGCCAGCCTAACTAAACATTTTAAATGTTGCAACTTAAAGCGATTTACACCCGATTTTTTTTGAGGGTTGGTGTGGTGGATCTATGTATACCAAACCCCCCTCATGTGAAACTCCTTCCCGAATATTTATTTTTTTGATCAACCCTTATTATCTCCTGCACATAAAACAACAAGATATTTTATACTAATCACTAGTGATAATCGCTACAATAACTATTAATTGATATCAATTTCTGTCTATAAATTTCGTATTATATATTTATATATATATATCGTATACTAACCTTTATTTGATTTATTCATAAATAAATAATAAAGGGCCATGGCCTTACCAGACGGCGATTTGTATGGGTGGCATGGGGTAAGCACGCCGCAATTTCCTCGCCATTTAGTTCCGGCCTTTGCTACCTAGGGCGCTACCAACTGTAGCTTCCCACTTTTTTTCACGATGCTGGGACAAAAATGACTTTGCCCTCACGGAAATGAACACTGAATTCTCACACCGCGAGTTTCTAGCCACTAGACCAACGCGTGAGGACATTTAATTTATTATATATATATATATATATATAAAATATAATACGTGTAAAAAAATAAGTAATAAAAAATTTTCTTTTTATAGATTTATATATTTTATTGCAGAAATAAATATCTATATTTATTAAATTAAATAAACATGCAATCGTTTATTTTCTTGTACTAAAAATAGTTTTTTATGACTTTAATTATACAATATTTTTTAATATTATTAAGTTTATTGTTGTGTTAGTGACTTTTTTTTATTTATTTATTAAATAAAATAATAATTATAATACGTGATATATTTATATACAAGTGTAATACAAATTTACAAGCTTAATGTGTTCTTTGCCTTGCTATGCTTTTTTTTGTTTAAGTGAACCAAGCAAATGTTTGCAGTTTTTCTTTATTGCTTTTTCAGCGGGTAAATGTTATTATTTTTTCTCTTTTCCGTAATTTGCAACACACAGCCTCACTACATTCATTGCTAAATTGTGATATAGTGTATTTTACTCAAAACAAATTTTTAAGTAAAGAAAGTATGAGCGTGTACATATTTGTGTTTGTGTATGTGCGTATGTGTATTTCTCATATTATTCCACCATGTGCAAAAAAGCTATTAGAACATTTCTTTTTTTTTTGTGCCTTTTGATTTTTTTCAATGCAGTCAGCTGTTCTACTCTTATATACAAAATAAAACATCTGCTTCATCTTTTTTGGGCAACAAATATTAATTACAAAAAGAAAGCTTAGTGGATTAATAACAAAGCAAGCTGATTTTTATTTTAAGAAACAAAATAAAGAAATTGATAAATAATTTTTTTTGTTCAGTCCTTTTCTGTCTTACTATATATAAATAAATAAATAAATAAATAAAAGTAACTGTATACATACTATTTTTGAAAGTTATCAATTGTAAAAAAACACTCTGGGGAGAAAGTTTATTGATTTAACCTTGAGGGGAATATCCATTGTTCCAAATTTAACAATGCCTTCAAGATCCTTAATGATATACCGCAACAAAATATGTCAAGAATTAGGGTTACATCATCTACTGTATACTGTCGTGGTTGTGGTTGGGTACGCAGAGCTGGAAAGCATCAGGGATATTTTCCGCGATAGCCTGGCTTCTTTTTGTGGTCATCGACCGGTTTCGCACGATCGCCCATCATCAGGCATCATCAGATTGTTTTCTTAAAACACTACTGTTTTCTTATAACACAGACATGCACTGAGCAAATGCAGTTTATATACTCAGTTTATGCAGAGTATAGACTAATTTTGCTCTGGGCAAGTCTGTATTATCGAAACCATTCGATAACTACAGAAAGAAGGAGACTATCACGGAAAATATCTCTGATACCTACGTATTAAATTTCTACATCTAGAAGAAGTGAAAAGGCTGTACAGAGTGGTTGAGAAATAAGATTTTACCGAAGAATTAGACTAAATGAACAATGAATAAATGAATGATAAAAATATGTGACTCCAAAGAGTAAAGAAAATAACTATTACTTAGTAACATACGAAGCATCTAATTAGACAAAACAACATCCCAAAAAGCAAACGATTTGAATATATGGTTGGGTCCAACGACGATTTTATCCATTCTAGCGCTTCATTTTGTTGGTGAATAGTCATCCATCGTCTCTGTAAGGCTATTCATATTCTAGACAGCTGACTTAAAGCAGAGTGGATTTCAACTCTCCACACGTTTGTTAGCCTTACTCTCACGATGGATGAATGTCTGAAACCAGTCAGAACCAACAAAATGAAGCAAGGTACGAGGATAAAATCATAGATAATAAACCATATTGTTTCATTGGTCAATTCACAAAGGAAGTTTTACAGGAGTCTGACAGATCTATGGCAATGAGTATTGGTTTTAATATTGAAAATAATTTTTTGTTGAAAATTACAATTTTCTACGGGGTCACCTACCTACAACACAGTTTAACTCTAACAAGACCAGAAATTTGCAAAAACTCTGTTATAAAATTGAACTTGTAATAATTAACGTATGCTTGTATATATGTATTTTGAAATGTAAATTACACACAATACATATGTATACATACATCCAAAAATAAAATACCCCATCTACAGTCGTTAGTTGAAATAGAAAACGCGCTTGAATCGTCAGAAAATGAGATTAGTACCACATTAGAACTTGCTAAATCGATCGATGGCGATAGTTTACAGAATATGGCTATCGAGGGCGTTCAAGATTTATTGATGGAAAAAGGAATTGACCAAGCGGATTTGCCGGAAATTGTATCAGAAGTTGTAAATCAAATCGATTAAGAGAAGAAAAACATTGATGAAGATTGTGAAGTTAATAAATGACATTAAAAAAAAATTTTTGGAAAGCTTAAGCTAAGCTAGAAAACTAGAATAATCTTTCTTGGATGCTGACCCATCCGCTGAAAGAGTCGAAAATTGAAATGGGAGCTGACAAATTACCAGGAACTCTACAACGAGTTTATAAGGATCAGGAAACAAACTAACATTAAAGATCATTTGTAAAGAGAGCAGAAGACGCGAATGATGAAAAGGATTTAGACAGTGAAGATTGGTCAATAGGTACCACTACCCCTGTGGCGCCATCTGGTAATGGGCAAGAGGTTCCACTACCTCAACTACTAGGCGCCTTCGGAATGTAAGCCAGAAAGCACCTCTCAGCGAGCCACCGCTTCTCCCAGCTTCAACTGTGCGGGTAGTATATACTCAAGAGGCCCCCGTGACGGTACCAGCTGAACCCGCAAGGAAGGCTCAACCAAGAAAAAACGGAAATCGAAACATGCTCCTTCCCCATGGAGGCGATGGTGGACAAATAAAGACATTGGGCTACAGGCCACAGTTCCATCAGTATCCATTAGACAAGAATATTAGTATGAGTATTCACTAGTGGTAATAAAAGTGTTTTCTTCACGACCAGTGTTTGTTTTAGTGTTACAGTTAACCCGACTGTAGCCCCTACAGTGGTGACCCCTACAGTAGAACGCAGCTTGAGGAAATATTGAGTGAACAATTATGTAAGGCGACTAGCAGTAACCTGGATCGTTTAGCCGAACAGAAAAGCTTGCTAGTTGGGCTGCAAGTAACAGGAGCGCTCGCTTCTAGAAAAGTGATCCGGAACTGTGGTTCATTCACCTGGAGTCCCTCTTCTCTTCGGTCCGCCTTTCCATCAACCGAAAACAATTTGACCTCGTAGTGGCCAGCCTGGACTACGACGTGCTTTGGCAAGTGGAGGACATCGTCCGGAACCCAGGGCAGCAACCCTACAACAGGGTGAAGGAGGCGCCCATCCGCATCTACTCGGTCACTCAGGCCACGAAGTTGCGCAGGCTACTGGGGGAGTGGCAGCTAGAAGACCAACAGCATACCAGCTGCTTAGGGAGATGCGCAAGCAGGCAGGGACCCTCGTCCACGCAGACTTTCCTCGGACAGACTTCCGCAGACTTCCTTTGGTTACGGGCGCTTCCCCGGAGGATGCAGGAGGTGCTGCTGGCAACCGAGCATGACGACTGGGGCCAGCTAGTGCGGTAGCTGACAAGCTCTCAGGCGTGGCCAGTCGAGACAATGTACACGCCTTCAATAAGAACCCCCGCCGCCCATGTCAACATCTGGGACGAGGTCAGGCAACTGCGCCTGACGATCATCAGACTCGAGCTCCAGCTACAGTCGCAGAGTCAAACTTTGCAGCCAGCGGGTTGCAACCGCAGCTTACCCGACGAGAAGTCACCGATGCAAGTAGCAGCTCAACAACCACGGAGGCAGCGAAAACGCCTAGGCCCTGCTTCTATCACCAGAGATGGGGCGTAACAGCGCGCACCTGCCGCCAGCCATGTTCCTTCACTGCCAACTAACTAAGGCAGGCACCCAGGATAGCGCAACTTGGTGTAGGCAAGAAGCAATATCGCCTCTTCATCAGCGATCGGGCCTCTGGCCTGACCTTTCTTGTCGACACTGGGGCTACAGTCTACGTTCTCCCGAGAAGTAAAGTAAGGGGCTCCAGCATTCAGCCTAGCTCCTACACACTCTAGATCCGCCAACGGATCCAGAATAAAAACGTACGGCACACGACACACCACCCTGGACCTACGCCTCCCATCTCGGTTGAACCGGTCCTTCGTTGTCGCTGACATAGACCGACCCATCATCGGCACCGACCTGCTCTCTACTCACGACCTCCTGGTAGACCTTCGCAAGAAACGCTTGGTACACCGCGGAACTGGCACCTTCACAACTGGGCACACCGCCCTAGACAACACGCCTAGCATATCCGCTGTACCTGGGAACTCCAGTTTCGACCGTCTTCTCAGGAGTTTTCCAGACATCACACGTCCAGCCTCAGTCCGTAAAGAAGTGAAACATAACGTGAAGCACACCATAGAGACAACTGGTCATCCGGTGTCTGCACGCGCTCGACCCAGCAAAATACAAAGCAGAGTTTCAACGCATGCTCGACGAAGGGCTCTGTCGGCCATCACGCAGCCCGTGGGCCAGCCCCTTGCACATCGACTCAATGACCAGACCATACATCGTCCCACATATCGCAGACTTAAACATCAATCTGGACGGCACCAGTATTTTCTCAACCTTGGACCTCGAAAGAGCGTACTTCCAGATACCGATCGCTGATGCAGACATCCCAAAAACTGCTATACTCACACCCTTTAGTCTCTACGAATTCACAAGGATGTGCTTTGGCTTGCGGAACGCCGGGTAAAGTTTTCAAAGGTTCATGGACTCAATATTTTGGGACTTACCATTCGTATTCACCTATCTGGACGACCTACTGGTTGCGTCAAAAAACGAAGAAGAGCATGTGCAAAATCTGAAGCAAGTATTCCAACGTCTATCCCCCCACGGAATCAGCCTAAACCCCTCCAAGTGCAACTTAGGGCAACGAGAGGTGCAGTTTCTCGTATATATACTGTGACAGGCAATGGTATCGCCCCGATACCCGCTAAAGCCGATGCTATAACTAACTTTCCACGGCCAACAACAGTAAAGGCACTTCGACGCTTCCTCGGAATGCTAAACTTCTACAGAAGGTGTATTCCACATGCAGCCAGCATACAAAAACCCCTTAACGCCTGCTTGAAGAGCGGCAAAAAGAATGGCAAAACACCAATTCAATGGACAGATGAAGCAATCGCTGCCTTCGAGTCTTGCAGGACCGCCATCCAGAACACCGTACTGCTTGGACACCCGGCTGCTGACGCCCAACTCTCGTAGACTGCGACGCCTCCGATCTCGGGATAGGGGCAGTATTACAACAGAAGAAGGAAGGCAGATGGCAACCTCTTGGGTTCTACTCAAAAGCTCTTTCCTCAACGCAGAGCAAGTACGCTATTTATGACCGAGAACTGTTAGCAATCTACCTAGCAGTTAAACACTTCCATTACATCTTAGAAGAAAGGGAATTTATCACTCGGACAGACCATAAGCCATTAACTTTCGCACTGCAGAGAACGCACCCTCCAGGAGCGTGAGACAACTCAACTTTATCAGCCAGTTCACGACCAACATCGTCCACATAGACGGCACGGACAACAGTGTCGCAGATGCACTATCTCGGTTAGAGGAGATCTCCCTTGACGATCACGACGAACTTGCCGCTGTCCAACGAGAGAACGCCTTCACAGATAGCTTGAAGCAATTCTCTTCTCTTGAATTCAAATGGATCTCACTACCAGGATCACAAACGCAGCTCCTCTGCGAGACCTCCACAGGAAAAGCAAGACCGTGTTTACCAAAATAGTACCGCTTTTCGATCTTTAATCAACTCCACAGCCTAAGCCACCCAGGGATACGGGCAACAAGACGACTTCTTACGCAGCGCCACTTCTGGCCATCAATGAACACAGATATTGCCAAATGGACACGAGCCTGCCCACAATGCTAACGCAGTAAAATCAACAAGCACACAGCAGCGCCGTGGGGAAGTTTTCCAGCGTCAACACGTTTCAGCCACGTGCGCTTAGGCATCATCGGCCCACTACCATCGTCAGAAGGAAAGTGGTACTGTCTCACAATGATAGACCGTATAACAGCTGGCCAGAAACAGTACCTCTGGCAGAAATAACAGCAGAAGCAGTAGCGAAGGCATTCATGGCGACATGGGTAGCGCGGTTCGTTTA
This sequence comes from Triatoma infestans, assembly GCA_011037195.1. Lineage (NCBI taxonomy): Eukaryota > Metazoa > Arthropoda > Insecta > Hemiptera > Reduviidae > Triatoma > Triatoma infestans. The sequence goes on along the minus strand of JAAEAF010000098.1, from coordinate 32,481 downwards.
CCTCAACGAGTAACGACGGAACAGGTTCGGCAGTTCGACTCCAGCCTATTCCAGAGGCTAACCTCATTATTGGGAACCAGCTCACCAGAATCACCCCGTACCACCCAGGCAAACGGCAAAACAGAGAGGTGGCACAGAACATTGAAAACCGCCCTCACTGCAGGATCCAGCGACGATTCGTGGACTACCAGACTGCCAATCGCACTGTTAGGTCTGCGTTCCACTCTACATGACAGCACGGGCGTTTCCGCAGCAGAGATGGTCTTCGGGCAGCCTATTCGCCTACCGGGAGAATTCTTGGAACCACAACATCACCAGAACCCACAGCGCTCATCGAGCAAATACCAACCTATATCAGTCCTTTGACCAGCTGAAGCGCCAGACTCTACCCAGAGCATCTTCGTCCCCCACCCCCTGAAGTCGTGCACACATGTTTACCTGCGAGCTCAAGGACTGCGAAAGGCTCTAACACCACCCTACGAGGTCCAACTAAAGCCGGTCCTCCAGCTCATTCCCCCAACCGGCAATACCAGAGACGCCCTACACTACCGTAAGTGTAGCTACGCCAGCCTATCGCACAAGGAGCGGAAGAACCAGCAAAGGCACCGTCCGTTTCCTCACGGAATGACCGGCGCGTTGGGGGGAGTCCTGTGGTGCCATCTATTAGTGGTCAATTTGCACCACTACCCCTGTGGTGCCATCTGGTAATGAGCAAGAGATACCACTACCTCAAATACTAGGCGCCTTCGGAATGTAAGCCAGAAAGCACTTCTCAGCGAGCCACCGCTTCTCCGAGCTTCAACTGTGCGGGTGGTATATTCTCAAGAGGCCCCAGCTGAACCCGCATGGAAGGTTTAACCAAGGAAAAACGGAAATCGAAACATGCTCCTTCCCGATGGTGGCGATGGTGGAAAAATAAAGACATTGGGCCACAGGCCAAAGTTCCATTAATATCCATCTAGGCAAGAATATTAGTATGTGTATTCACTAATGGTAATAAAAGTGTTTCCTTCACGACCAGTATTAGTTTACTTTACAGTTAACCCGACTGTTTGCACAAAGATGATATCATTCAAGCGAAAAAACGTTTACGTTTGTTTGTACCGAACAGTGATGAGAAAGAAAATTGTTACCCAAATGAAGGCTTGGTTGTTATTACCGGCCAATTAAGGTTATTAAAATGAAAATAAGTATATTTTGTTTCGTTTCGTTTAGTGTTGTACATATTGTACGCGTACGGGAAAAATGAGATTGCTTACATCGATTCAAAGAAAAAAGTTTGTTTTTAATAAGTTTTCGGTACTTAACTCCCTTTTTTGTACCGGCTCTGCATCTCATATAACACTTTCACATAATACGGCATTTTCTAGGCACCTATTTACCGTGTTATATGAGGGTTACCTTTTAATAGGTTTTCCCCCTATCATTATTTTTAAAGTAACAATTAGACGTTTAGGATTAGAATCCTTATAAAAACATTGAATTTGCGTCCCCCATCAAGTGTAAATCGTGCAAATAGGATCAATACTTTCCTTATAATTGTATTAAAATCTGATTGGACAAGAGTAGAGCAGTTAATCCTGGATGAGTTTGTCACTTAAAGTTCTATTAATAATAATTCAAGTTTAGGGATTTATATATATATGTATATATATTATATATATATATTTTATATATATATATAATAGAGACTTTCATTTACTTCGGCTTAGACCACACAAAAATCTTGATTTCTAAATGTGTGAACAAAAGAATCCTCAGAGAGGAATATTTTCTTAACAACACACCATAGATTCCAAGAAGAGCTAGTTTCCAAACATAAAAAAGTGGACTTTTCCGAATTCTCGTAAAGTATTTAATTCTTGTAAATTTAGAGTCAACGAGTGTGAGATGAAGCCAATGAAAATTTCATCATTAAATGAATCCTACTGGCTATTACGTTTGGAACAAGAAATTGGAAAGTTTAGAAATAAATCTATACAAGGTGAACCAGCCTGGAGGACGGAAAGAAATCATTTAGAAATCAAACCATACTTTAAAATGGAGCTTTTGATAAAAGAATTCCGGAGAAAACAATAGAGGTCTAGGAGCGATTGTTAGTTCTAAGTTATTACCATACAAAAGAAAATTATGACTCAATAGAAGAACTTTATCCTTCTTTCAAAAAATGACACCAAAGAAGCTGACTCTTCATACAGTACATCAACTTAACATTTGACTTCTTGCAACAAAAGCTGAAGAAGGAAAGATAATTCAATAAAAATTAACAAATTTTCAATTGCAGAACACCGTTTTCACATCACAATCTTCTTAACTTTAGACTGAAAGTGTCTAAAACAAAAATTGCCATGAGACATTGGAAGCATCAGACATACCCGAGCTGCCTATGTTGTCTTATTGTGGAAGTCATTTGTTATTAAGCCAAAAAGTAATAATTCAGTAGAAATCTAATTTCCATTGCTAATATGGAATATGGATTATACACATTATAATCCTCAGGTAATTGTTATTAGTAAATTAATTTAATTTAACCAAATTTAGCATAATCCCAATTCCAATTAGGTAACCCTACAATACCAAATAATCTTATAATACATCACCCAGTATCCTAGTATTTCATTCAACAAAACAAAAAATTACATATATTTTACAATGTAAGTCGTTGCCATATTTCGTAATTAGTGTCCTGTCAAGGTACTTTCACTTTAGTATTTCATGTATAGACAAAGTAGTATGTATGTATATTTCGTTTTCAGAAATTAATTACAATATTTGAGAAGTCTATAGAAAGAATAAAAAGATGAATTTCTTTTGTCTTTGTTTGTCTTGAATATCTTTCATAATAAACGCAAAAACTGCTTTTATGTCTACAAATCATATAATCGCTGAAATATAAATGAAAATAAACAAAATACTTGAACAGCTAATTTCATTCTTTTACAATTTATTTCAGTTGTATAAAGTTGGTGAACAATCAACTGGAAACCCTTTTCTTAGGTATCAAGAATGTTGGCTTAGAAGGTAATGAGATGGCCGATATTCTGGAAAGGAAAGGCCATCTCATTGGGATGAGTAACTTGTCTCTCTTAGAAGGGCACAGAAATTAGAAGGAAGTCAAGGTAGCATACGTGAAGAACATTTCCAGGACTGTGGCAGACTACGGTTAGGGGACAACTACGAACCGAAAAGGTTTCGCATGCTGGCAGTTTTAACAATCCCCACCTCACAATTCGCATCTCACAACTGAAAACAACTGGTGGGGGGAGAAAGAGAACCATAAGTTGGAAAGATGGAGACTCGGTAGGAGGGATGAATTAGGGAAGATAAGAAACTTAATGGAGGCAAAGTTGAGGCCAAAAATGAAGGCTTAGGTGCTTTGATTACACAGAACACCTGAGACAGAAGAGGCTGGCCCAGGATAGAAGTAAATGGTTAGAATGGATATTTTTTTCTATTTTTTAATTTAAGGCGCGTCAACATCTATGGTCATTGGCGCCCGGGCCTTCTCAGTGCACTGCCGGCCTCCGGACAGTGTTCTCTCGCCACAGAAAACACTGTCTATCACCGGACAGTGAGCTGTAGAAGCTCCTAGGAAGAAAAAATCTAAGGGTAGCACAGCTGGACTCGAACCTGGGTCCTCCACGTGGGAGTCCAGTACGCTAACCACGTAGCTATTCCCTTCCCTGTGAGAATGGATAGAGGCAATCACTGTCTAAGTATCGAAGCCGAAAGGCAATAGAGTTTAGAGATAGAAGAAGAAGAAACAACCAACCAACCTAACGTAATGTTACCACAAATGAAACCAAAAACAACAAAAAATCACCTAGCCCTAACCATAATCTAAGATAACCACAGTACTAACCTAACTTTGAATTAGAGTTTATCATGAACAATTTTTGGTCCAAGATTTGTTGATAGAATGATGAATGGCATTGATGAATGAATGGACAGATGGACTGAAGTTTTTTGTTTTTTTAAGTTAAAATTAATAACAATCTATAAAAATAAATTAAAATTAAAGCAGAGAGCGCCACAAGCCAAAAAATAAAATAATTCTCGATGTTATGGAGTCATTTTTTGTTCTTTTTTTCTTATTTTGTTTAAAAAAAAGAAAAAAGAAAATAAGATTAACTAGTTAAACTTCATGTTGTTCATTGTCTGTTTTAAATGACAAAGAAAAACGAAGTTTAAACTGAAATTAATCTTTTTAACTAAGCTTTTTTTTACCTTCGGAAAAATTATCTAGAGTATGTGGTCGGGGTCTTGTTGGAATGTCTTCGGGCGGTTTCGAGCTGGGAACTGAACACACATCAGAGACACAACATAAAAGCTTTTTCACTATACATTCCACACATTTATAGCTTGTTGTTGTTTTTTATTTTTTTTTAATATTATTTTTTTATGTTGAACATTTTTATTGTTCATTTATTTTATTTTTAATTAATTCTCTTATCATTCAAACTACTGATCAAGTTCTTCTTTCTTTTCGTTTATACATACTTGTTTCTGAACTTTACTGATTTGGTTAGGTTTGAAAAATCTGGTCAGATAAATGTCCTGTTAAGATTTTTAGCCTGAATTTATCTTTGGCGTTCGTGTTAGAGTTTCCGAAATGGAGTTTCGAACGGAAATACTTGTTTTGACACTTCCCAAAAATTTTATTATAGCTAAGCATTAGCTAAAGATTAGTCTGTCTCTTCTATGAGAAAGCACTACAGAGATAGGGAGCGGTGAGAGATAAATTCGTGTGAATACGAAAAATCACAGAGATGCGATTTTCCAAAAAATGTTTCTAATGAATTTTCTCTCAAACTCGCTACAATTTTACCAATATATAGTGGTGTCTAACACTTTTATTTCAAATATTTTTCGAGTTTGATTTTGTGAGTTCTGGTAATGGGTTACATTTTCTGAAACGACAGTGTTTTACTCTCTTATAAAGTACAAAGCATTTTCTTATTAAAAAGAAAGAAAAAAGCACTTTCTTTTAAATCACAAGGAAAACATATTAGTGATAAATATCCATAAAATTCATCATCAGTTTATGCCAATAACCATATAGACTGCGATGTTTCAGAACGATTCAATCATTATATCATATAAATCGATCTAAACATTTGGTAATTAATTTAATCGGTTCAGAAAAAGTTCAGATTTCAGTTTTACTGATTGGTTTATGTGCATAAAACTACTGTCTACACTAAACTTTTCAATCTGTATAGGAGTTAAATTTATTCAGTATATCATTCTGTCTTACATTAATAGTTACTCAGAAACTTGATTTATTCTTTAGGGTTCATTAATAAAGCTGTTTTACATTCAAAATAAGGATGCTGAACTTCTACCATAATTAAAAATGGCAACGCGAACTGGCGGAAGGTTAAAGAAATATCGGGGCTTTATTGTGACAAAATTTCCAAAGTAAATATCAGTCTGGGTTTTTACTTAAGGCAAATTATTTATTTATTAGTATTTTAATTTAAGGAGGGTCAACATGTATGGTCATGGCGCTTTCTCAAACATGGAGGTTTCTCTGTGCACGGCGGGCCTTCAGACAGTGTTCTTTCGTTACAGACAACACTATCCATCACCGGACAGTAAGCTGTAGAAGCTTCTAGGAACAGAAAGTCTAAGGGCAGCACTGCTGGACTCGAACCCGTGACTTCCGCGTGGGTGTCCAGTGCGCAACACCCCTGAGCTAATCCCAAAAATTGATTTAACAAATTTTATATTATAATTTCAGTAAATAATTGACACAATAGTTGAAAATTCAATTAGTTCATTTATGCTTCCGGTAAAATTTTGGAAATAAAGCTTGATCAGCTGTTTGAATGGAGAAATATCATTGGAGCATATGAAGAAATGTATAAATAAGTACAAGTTATAGCAACATATGTATACATATAATATATAAACATATAAACATGCAACATTGATAATCAAAATTTAACATTGTTAATCGATTAACATTCAAACACAAAGAAGAACTTATATAACTAATATAATGTAAATTATAAACTTTTATATTAAAGTTTTATAAATAAAAATCAAAGTGCTTTGCAACAAGATGATTACAATAATTGTTTGTAATTTTACTGTTTATTTCAATGAAATTACAAACAAAAAGCAATTTAGATGTGTATTTTTCAATTATTATTTTAAAATAGAGCTAAATAGATAATTATAAAAGACGTCTGAGAGATTTTAAATATAGGAAATCGGTCCTTACAGGTTCGTACAAACCTATTGAGGTTCTTAAATTGAGTATGTACATTAGTGACTGATTAATTTATTGTTATACACGGAAACCTTTTTTGGCAGCGTCCTAGTATCATTATTAATCCTCAAACAAAATATATATATATAGCAGTAAAATATCTAATCACTTGACTGACCGATATGACGGAAATGAAGATTGTAATATCTCACAGCGTACCGATTCTATATTATTCTATTTCTACGGCACATCAGAGCCACACAGGTTCTATGTTGTTATGCATCTGTCAAGCCTTATGCTATTGGAGCGCTCGAATTGTCTGCCGAATTAAGTAACAAGCCTCTGCAGCTCAAAATCCTCAAGGCCAAAATAAGTCTTAAACTAAACAAGCAATATCAGTCTCAAGATCGTAAAACACTATACGTGTCCGTGTTGAGAACGCATCAGTAATTTATTATGAACCTATGTTTCATCCATATTGGTTTCTGGATAGTGTTGCAGCTATAGAACCAACAGAAGACGGGGTGGAGCCTACTTCCCCCTTGCACATAAAAAACTATAGGCAGTACGTGGGGCTTAATTTTTCTTTCCATGCCCTTCTACCAAAGTTGCAGCTTTGTTTCGCTCTAGGTAATTGTTAATTAATTTTTTCTTTTCCTTTTCCTGAGTAAGGGCAGCGCCATGTTCTGCTCGGTCGGAGCCCATCATCTCTATTTAAACAGTTTTCCTCTGTCTCAATTTCTATACCACTTTCATAATAATTGTTTACTTGGGCAAGGATTTTGGATTCCCTATTTCTTGTCAGTGGTGATTCAGCAATCAAGTCAACACTACCTTGATGCAGCCTACTGCAATGTGCGCGAAACATGGTTTATAATAAAATACTGGGACGGCCTCAATCCGAAGTTCTAATTGTTATAACAACGGCCGTGGAAGCGATCGAACAACCTGAAGTCTTCAAGTCAAATGAACAAGCAAGAGTCTTCCAGCTCCAACCAATACAGCATCAAGAAGTTACCTTTGACCAATACTACCGCTTTTCCGTCCCCTCTCTTTCTCTTTTCTTTACTTATATCTTCTTTACTAAGTAAAGGTAAATATATATTGCAAGCTATCAAATCAGTATGTCTTTTTAACAATATTCAACACTCAAATCGTCACCATTACACCGACTGAATATTCTTTTCAGGAACAAAACCAGCCACCCATCCATTTTTTATTTAATTTACTGCAAATTCTTCATTTTTTTGACGTAGATACAGATGACACAGATGCTTTAATAAGAACAGCTGACGCTGTGATGAATGCTTTTCCATATATTAAACTCAACGGAAGGAAGCTACTCTGGGTTTGGTGATTAATGAGGAAAAAATTAGTTTATCTTTCTTTCTTTTTTTTACCATCGATCTAACACTAAAAGAAGTTAATCAATTTTGGAAATTATTCATTTGAAAATAATGCGAGAGTTTGTAGCTTGTAGCAGCAAATATTAGGGTTTCTCAGAAGTAAAAATTACGTTGAATTCAGCAATGTGTAATTTAATTTACATATTTCTCTAAATTATCTTTTTACTTTTACTTATAGTATATAAGACTGGAGTAGTAATATTGTATTTCCATTTTATTGAGGTTGGTTTTGAATACTGGCTGTTTATGATTTTTTTCAGATGTTTTATTCCGAAAAGTCGGAAATAAAAAAATAGTTTCTTCTTTCACACTTTGCTGGCGTCAAGGAATGATATATAAGACCTCTCAGGATGGCCTTGTGTCTCCAGACGATAAGATTAAACAACGAAGAAATAGTACATGTGTGCACCTGTACGAAAACTGTTATAATAATACGGAGATAGCCAAGAGTAGAAGGGTAGCGAACATGTGTTTAATGCTGTAATAAGAGAAGGTGTCCTCACAGGAAATGAAAAAGACCGCAACATATCATAGGCTGTATATCCAAATGCCAGTCACTCTAACATCTAATTGAGCTATAAACCAAATTCTCAATAACCAATAAACCGAAAATATTATAACTTTTCAGGTTATTGATATGACACTGAAAGCAGCGTGGTTAACAGCTGGCAGAAAGTTCGCAAATTTTTTTCGACGGCCAGAAAAAAACAATTATTGTATGCAATAAATATTCACTAAATGTAACATGACGGAATAACCAAATGTCTAAACCATTGTTGTTGTGATTGGGTCCGCATAGCTGGAAAGCATCGGAGATATTTTCCATGATAGCCTACTTTTTTTTGTAGTCAACGACCGGTTTCGGGCGTTCACCTATTGTGTGTATCAAATAAATTTCCTCTGGGCAAGTCTATATTATCACACTGTTTTGACAAAAAACATAATTTGAGGTCATAACCGAAACAGGTCAATGACCTCAAAAAGGGGCAGGCTATCACAGAAATTATCTCTGATGCCTAAACAATTGCATAAACATAAAATTAACTATTTTCGGAAAAGTTTGTAAACAGACATTGTTATAATGCTAAAACAGGTAAACTTTTCTATGAATTAATCGGAATTGATGTCTGCAAATTTTTCCTGAACACTATGCAATGATTAATTAGTTTTCTAGCTATACCAAACACTAAATTTACTAAAAATGAACTAGTTTAGCGTATTATAAGAGGGAAAATTATTTTCTTTTCCACGGCTTCCAAAACGATAAGAAAAGTGGATAATTTCTTTTTTATTTAAATGGGTTTTTAAATTTAGTCATTACTAAAGAAAAATTTAAATTCTCATATCGCTAATTTATAATAAAAAAGTGATATTATTTAAATTTAATTTAATATTTTAATAAATTAAACCAAGAAAGAAAGAAAGGAAATAAGAAATTAGCGTTCAACATGAAACCGGAAGTATTTTGAATATAACTGATAGTGTCGTTTCTTTAGAGTTAAGATATTTTAATTTGGAATACTTTTAATTATTTCAACAGGAATTATTATTAAATAAGACAAGAAATAATTTTTTATTTTCGATCTGATTTTTTTATTTTAATTCCGTTTGCTCATCTAAAATCAAGTCTTGTTTTTTTCTAGTATTTACGATTTATCAGTATCAGATTTTATTCTCTGCTAAGTCCCTCTGAAAGTGTTATGTCTGGGAAAAGATTCTGGTTATCAAATTTGATCACTAAACGAACTGCTAAAAGTTGTCATGTATGAAGCCGATATAGTCTTCCACATGAGAATATTACACAAAAAAGACGCATCAAGAAGGGGGGGAAAACATCAAAAAAGGACAATACAAAAAAAAATCACCTTCTTTTTCTCATGATCGAGATAGATCATCGCTTGCAGTTTATGAGAATTGGCTATTTATTGAGAAATAGAATTATGAATCAGTGTCACTAGTTGTTACAGACAATTGATTTAAACGATCCTCGATATACAAGCGGTAGAAATAGTTTTAGAATATGGAGATTATATGTTATATTTTGCTCGGAACAAAGAATCTCCGTTACAAGCGAAATATAAGATTGACTAAGATATCGTGCACGGTTCATACGCTATTGTTGAATTATGATGCCAATGACCTCATATATTTACACTGCAACTTCATTTATAGTATTATCAAGTTTTGCCACTAATTTAACGGCTATTGAGTGACCTTCAAGGTTTTAAAAATAGATATATAATAGCGGACATAATAAAGCCAGTTATGTTTATAATGATTTGCAGCGAATTTCATAAATAATTGAAAAAAATATATAGCTCTTTTGTAATTTCATCCGACAAAGAAATTGCTCTTAAAATAGATTAACCTATTAAATTCTATTATTATTATCTAAACTTTTATTTTTTGGAATCCTCTGTCATATTGATAAAAATATGAAATATTTATTAATTTAATATAATTGAAAATACAGTTTTAAATACGAAGTTCTGAAAAATTAGAAACTTACGGACGGAGCAAGTGGCGCTACGAGCGGGCGGCCTTGTAGGCTCCGGCGATCTGGATACAGCGGGTCTCCTTGCCGTGGAGATACCGTCCAGCGAACTGGCGTGGGGTACTGCATCAACTGCCGCCGGTGATGGTTCGCCTCCCCACAGCGGGCCGGATACCTTTAATAAAATAGAATAAGGGTAATTAGGTCATTCCTTGCAAATAAAAAGAACGAAAGTAGTATAGAATTGATTATTTTCTATATTCTGTGAATAAATGAAAACTAAAAGAGGTATATTTTATAAATAGTGAACAAAAGGACATGATCCTGTGTCCATTATAAATCATAAATGAAAGAGACTCGTTCTTAGAACTTTAGAGTTATTTAAGAATATTTGTCCACAAATATCAAATAATGTTCGATATTGGGGAGAATAGGAACGTCCGTCGCAAATCATATTCAAAGATACTTGGTTAGGTGTGTGCTTCTCAGAAATCGTATGTCTTTCTATTCATTGCAAGGACCAAACGGAAGTTGTCAAGGCATGCCAAGGTACCCTAATCGAGATGTTCGTCGCAAACCAGATCAGGATGCTTCATTGCAGACTCGTTAAGAATTGGATAAATGATTCATTGCAGATATTATACCGCTCGTAATAAGTTTATGCAATTGTTTGAATCAGAGACAAAAACTTTATACTGCGCTCGGCCCTGATGCAGAAGAAATTTAAGGCCAGTGGACCCAACATAGGTTGTATAAAACATAAAATATTATGAAATATGAGTTATGAGGTAAAAATGTTATTTGACTGCTTAAACCTCTTTAAATGGATGTTTGTAAAAGTTTCAAAAGCTTGTAGTGTTAACTGACCATCGATCGAGAAGGGCATCAAAGAACTTTAGAATTTTTGTGAAGAAGTAATTGCTAACGAAAAAAGAGCAACAATATTGGACTCACCCGTTATTTATAGATAATAAAGAAATATTATTTATTTATTTTCTTAATAAAAGGAAACTATCTAGCTACATCTTCAGAAATCTTGATGTCCTTACAGGTATCCCAGCCCAACAACACGAACAACTCTTATAGTGACACACATTCATACCAACAGTCACACAATGTAGAAAGAAAATGGGCATTAAAAACGGCGTTCAGAATAATAAAGTAGGCAACAAATTCGCACAAATACAGAGATTATAGCCTATGCGACGAGACTGGCGTTTTACAAACTTGGATGTCCAGACTTTAATAATATCTATATTGGTCAAACGGGAAGAAAAGTCAGGAATAGATATATGGAACATATCCATTTCTACAAAAATTGCAGAACCGATTCTAAATACGTAATTTCTATGAAATTACATTATAACCGGACACAAAAGAACAAGTGGATAGATTTGAACAACTCGAAATATACAAACATAAAACAAATAAAACTTAGTGAATTCACAAGCAAAATTTGCTTGTGAATTCTTATCTTCACACAATCATCCCACAATTACATTAGCCGACAACGCAAGAACCAAACATATAAACACGTACAAAAAAAAACATGTAAATGCAATTACGAATGTCAGAGAGCAGATTAGAAAGTCAGACAGCATAATATAAATATCAGATAGGATGGTTTTATTTGAATTGTTTTCAATAATTTAACACTTTTTTTTTTTAAATACATATTTACACCTATTATAAAGCTTAACAATAGTGAATTTGTTACTTGTGGACAATTCATAGAAACAGGAGCGGAGAAGTCACTCAGTAGTGAAACTCCGAGTTATTCAGTAAGTAGATCACGGGACCACTGACGTTTTAGTCTTCGTGTTGAATTTATAGGGTTAGTTAGAGATGCAAGTTCACGGACAAAAGGATTGATGTGAGATGACAAACTGTTGTGAAATTTGTTGTAACGGAATAGAATTTTTTGACGGACGTATGATATATTTAAGTCTGTATGGATTGTATGATTGGAGAAAAAGTAAGGAGCTGAAACGATTTTGCGGAGAATTTTGGATTTGAGTGTTTGGATACGATTATAATTAGATCGTTTGGTTGAACCCACAATTCTGCGCCGTAAGCCCAAATAGGTTTAAGTATGACTTTGTAGATTAGAAGTTTGTCAGTAAGTGTTAGGTTAGATCGTTTGTCAAGTAATCGCATCAGCACTTTGTAACGTTGAAGTAGTGCCTGTCGTTTGAGTCTGGTATGTGGATTCCAGGTGAGGCACCGGTCCAAGTATAGTCTTAAGTAGGGAACTTTTTGTACTGGGGGTAAGGCGACATTGTCATAATAAACCGGAGCAGTAGTGAGTCGTCTGAGAGTGAAGGAAATGGTTTGGCTCTTTTCAGCACTGATTTTGATTCCCCATTTGTTTAACCATTTTTGGAGTGAATTCAGGTACACCTATAGATTGCGAGTTGCTATTACGGGGTCTTTATGTGTAGCAAAAATGGCGGTATCATCAGCGAATGTGTAGAGAATGGAGTTATGTGGCATAGTTGGCATATCAGCTGTATAAATGGAGTAAAGGACGGGTCCAAGTATACTTCCTTGGGGAACACCAGCTGATATAGGAAGGAAATTGGAGAAGAATGATTTATAGCTGACACTGAGGTCAGTCCGGTAGGATTTTAGTACTAAGTAATAAGCTTCTGGTAGGGAACCTCTCAGCTTCCACATAAAGCCCGGATGCCAGACACGATCGAATGCTTGCGCGCCATCCAAGAAGGCTGCCGCGCAATATTTCTTCTGTTCAAGGGTGGAAGAGATGACGTCTACAATGCGATGGTACTGCTGAGTGGTAAAGTGTGTAGCTCTAAATCCGAATTGATGATCAGGAATGATGTTATGGGATTGAAGAATAGGATGTAATCTTTTTAATATTAATTTTTCTAGGATTTTTCCCATTACAGAAAGAAGACTTGCGGGACGATAGGATGTAGGTATTTCGGAGGGTTAATTGGGTTTGGGGATCATAAGAAATATAGAGAATTTCCACAGTAATAGGAAGTAGGTCGTGCGTAGTCCAGCATTGAATATGTGGGTGAGATAAATTCTCGCCTTTTTTGGCAAATGTCGGAATATGTTGGATGTTATGAGGTCATAGCCAGAGGTTTTGGTAGGGAGTTGTTTTATTATGAAGAAACATCAGATGGAGTAAAAGCTTTGGGAGGAGGTCTAGTGGCAAAGGAATGTCCACGTTATCTTCTATTTCTGCAATAAACGAACTAGTGAGAATTTCGTTACGGGGAGTTTATTAATGTTTACTTCATTAGTTATTCAACAACTACACGGTATTAAATAGGAATTAATTATTAGTTTTTATATTCAAAAATAACATTGAAAAAAAGATTGTATCAATAATTATCTAAAAACAACTGTGGAAATTACTTCTAAGTAATTTAAACTTCATACTCCATTCATTGATGTTTACATTTTTGAAGAACCAAAAATACAATGTCTTTTAAATATGGATACAATATGTTACTTCAGTCAGATATGAAGAAAGAACTGTTTTTTTATGACTTAACTCAGGTCTTAACTAAACACTTCCAAAAACAGTGGGTCCTAAGCAAGGCTATTTATCAAGACATACTGAGAATATGGGCAAACGCTCGGAATCTGTCGATGAGTACAAAATGAAGTAGGCTATCTTTGAAGGGAAAAACAATCTCTGATGTTCATAAACCTCAGATAAAGACTGTAGAATTAGTGGCAGTGTGCAACTAATGGGTTTAAAGCACTCACACTCACACACAGTGGTCACTTCGAGGACGACTACTTCTATGCAAAAACACTGGAACAACAAATGATCTTTTAGATCGTAGTAGATTCGATTTTAAAGCCACCCCTTCTAAACACACCATCATCATCGATCCTCTTTTAATACATAAAATATAATTATCAGATACCACCTTCATTTCTATTTTCGCTAATTCATTGTAATTTTTAACCCTCATTCTTATAGTTTGCTATTATACCGGGCAAACTTCAATTCGAAAAGAGCAATCTGCTAGTACTCGTCCAAAAATTACAATGAAAAATGTACCATTAGCATTCGCTAAATATAAGTTTAATTAAACATTCTTGTCACATCAAACATTCAACACTTGTTACTGAGAGAGTGAGAGAGGCGCAAAGAAAACTGCCGATCACAAGTAAAACTCTTAAAGTTTTTTAGTTGTGAACGCGGCAGTGGTTTGTTGCAAACGATTCGTCCATTATACAATGGGCTTCTTCAGGATAGTGTTGTCTCTAATTCTAAACCACCCTGTTTTTTGAGTGTTGGTATAGCATTAGAGGTAACACTAACCTGAAGAAGTTTACTGTAATATGTGCGAAACGTCGGTTAATAACAAACCACTGGCGCCGCGCACACTATTCATATGCTATGGATGAGCGCAGTGGATCGTCGGCACTCTAAGATGCTCATTGTGGGTCTAGACAGGTATATTAGTGAGAGTTGCTGTGTCTTTCAGGGACCTCCTTCAGGCATCTTGTTCGATCCTTTACTGGGCACTGTGGTTTAAGGAGATACATCTACATAATAGGGGTTCATGCCAGACCTCTTATCTTAAATTTGTGAAGCAGAGGATGAAACACCCATCCACCTTATGACAGATTGCTTGGATTGCGAGAAAATTAGGTTCAGGACTTTCGGTCGCAGAGCTTAGACTAATTCACTTTAAGGTTATTGTCCTTTTAGAACTGCGGTGAATCTTGGGTTAGACCCGGGTCTAGATTTTTGGTCTAGGCACGGTTTGTTGTAGTTTTTCTTGACAGTAGCTCTACGAGCCCGGTGTTACATGTAAGTGCGCTGTTTCGATCTACCCTCGTTCTGACCACGCTGCAAGCTTAGGGGTTATTTATCTCTTCTCTTATGTTTGACGTGTACAAATTTAATGGTTACTGCAAATATATAAATTCCGATTATGGTTTTTTACGGGAATTAGTTTTCTAATTCTCAACGAATGGAAATACAAGAAATTCAGCAAAGTTTCGTTCCTCCAGTTATTTTTTAGCAAATGGTTAATTTAGTTAAAAAACAACTCCTGAAAGAGACGTCGTTAAAGTTAACAACCCTTATTATAATGCAAAATAAAAGAAAAAGCAGCAAGCGAATAAAATTGGCAAAGCCAATTGCAAAGTTTGAATCCTAAGAGTGAGGTAATAAAGTAGAGAGAGTGAGGGAAACAGCAGCGTTAAGTTCTTGTTCAGTTTGGATTAAACAAGGAAGCCGGAGGGGGGCTGCAGAATAAGGAAACACAGGGGCTAAAGTTCCATTGTTTTTTTTTAATAGTTCAAATGATGATTATTTAATAATTAATATTCTTTAACTTTACTGTTCTCTAACTTCTTTGGTTTTGTAAATAATTAATTAATTATATTTAATTAGTTATCTTGGCTTGATTAAATGAATTATAATATTGTATTCATTTTTTTAATTCAGCTGTTTGAAATGAACAGTTGGTTTTTTGTTTTTTTTTAGTAAATAATAAACAATCACCTGTTCTGGGGAAGCGATTGGGGCTGTCTGGGATGAGGCACTTATACGGTGTGCGGCTGGTAAACCTGTCTCGCTCAGTCTATCGGTTTCATATGTCGTTGTTTGTTCGGTACTCAGTCTTCTGCAAAATATAAAACAAAACAAATAATAATTAATAGGCTAACATTGATTATCAACAAAAGTTTTATCTATTCTTATTATATGCCACTGAGATTATAATATTTAATTAATATTCAACCCTCGAAATGGTTCACAAGTGTGTTAAATTCTCACTATGTATTATTCAACACTAATTAGCCTCATCTCTAGCGGCAATAAGCGAAAACAAAAACTTAATTAGAAACAAATCCTAAATGCCAACGGATTTATTAACGGTTGGTTATTACACATGAGAGTAGGTTATAGAGAGAGAGAGAGTATTTGCAACTTTTCATATTTTTACTTTTTCTCATCCCGAGTAAGAGGAAGTAAGTGCAATCGTATCAAATTTTCGAAATTGAATTATCACCGGAAATTTGTGGTTTGAGTTCCTTTCAATAGAAAAAAATGTTTTCAGCGAATGGTATGTATTTGTGTGTGTGTGAACAAAATATCTCAAAAGCTGAAAATTGAGGGAAGCTCAAACATGGTGTCCCGTTTAGATTTTTTTCACCGCTTCGGACAAAATCCATCAACTGGAATTACGACTTCGCTGGAAGTTTTTTTCTTCAGTTTTTCGCGATTTTCTTGAAAACTTCTTGAACAATTTGCTTTGAACATCCAATATTAACTATACTTATACACGGACGGGATTAGCTCACTGTTAGCGCGCTGGACTCCCACGTGGTGGTACCGGGTCGAATCCTGCAGTGCTGGCCCTTACATTTTCTCTTTCTAAGAGTCTCTATAGCTACTGCTCAGTGATGGGCAGTGTTGTCTACAGCTAGAGAATACTGTTTGGTGATCGACAGTACACTGAGATGGCTCCGGGAGGGACACAAGAGATTTTTCCGCTAGTAATGCAATATACCCTCTAGAGTACACTATATATCTACACACATAAATAACGATCACTTTATTCCCGGAAAGCTGACTTTCTGTGGAACAGCAGCATTAAGCTTTCCTTTAAAATACCACTTGAGTACACTGTATGTTTCTGTCACCTGTTTAATATCAATATAAGTTAAGAGCATTGCTAGAATGCTAAATTTGAAGAAAATCAGTTATCCGGAAGTGCTATTTAAACAAAATAGGTTTTTGAGTTTTTTGGGATGTTTTCGGAAACAACTTTAACGATTTCCTTTAAACTTGGTATGCTAACTGCACAGATGTAAACCTACCACTTTTATATGTAACATTTCACAGAAGAAAAAAAAATTATTTAGGTAGTTCTGAGAGTGCTGAGTCGTTAAATTTCCAATGTTAAATGGGCTTGTATCAATGTTATTGCGCTTGGTTCAAATATTATTTGTTCAATATATTTGGCGCCCAATTTTGGACCATATTGTATAATAATTTCTACTGCTACCGGTAGGTACTTGCCTTCCCCCCCCAGACCGTATACATGTTAGGACAAATGAGTAAAACTTGAAGCTTAAAGAAAATGTGCTACTTGATTATAATTGTCTCAACAGTAAGTTGTAAGAGAAAGTCGTGTGAATATTTCACACCAGATTCACTGGTGACACACACTCACGTTCAGTTGCCAAACACGCTGCGCTCGTGCAGTCAGTACCTGAATCTGAGTGTAAAAAAAGCACTACTTTACGCACTGTTTGATAAATAACTATTATTTTATTATAAACGTTATGAAGTTATGTTTCAAATGAATAATTATTCCTGCAAATTGTAGGTGTTGCGTTCATTTCTTTTTTTCTAGGAGATAATCATTATTATAATTTTGTTTTGTTCTATATAATGTAAATGGTTTATTTATTTTTATTTTATCTATTTATTATAATGAATATTTTTACAAACTCTTTTATATGAGAATTTGCCCTCAAACAAATAAATAAACATAAATAAATATTATTTGTAGAAGTTATTATTCAATTCAATATTGCGGTTCTTCCCCTCCTTCAAGAATTGCCGTCCAAACCGAGGGCATTCTTCCATTTTTTTCCCGGTCCTTCCAATCGCCGTCTTGTAAGCCACATCCAGCCATTTCCTCTTCAATATCGTCTTCCCATTGAATTCGAGGCCTTCTCCTCCTTTTCTCCGCCCTTTCGGTATCCGTATCTTCTCACTCGACTGGGCCATTCCTATTTTCTTATCCTTCTGACGTGCCCATACCAGAGTCAATTTCCTCCTTATTATTTTTTGCCCCATTTTCTTCCCAGTTTCCAACATTTCCCTCACCTCATCATTTCTTATTCTGTCCACCTTGTTTTCTTAATACCTCTTTCCATGAAGACCATCTCCACTACTTCAATTTTCTGTTACATCCTATTCGTCATTGTCCAAGTCTCGGCTGCATGTGGCTTTCTAAGATAGTGTGGAAAATTCTTTTTTTATTTTTCAATCGAATTGCATCATTCCAGAGAACCGAATGTCCTTACTGCTTTCCCTGCTTGTTCCAGCATGAATTGCACCTTCTTTCCCGTACCTCCTTTATGATCTAAATTTGACCCTAGGTAATTGAATACATTTATTTGTCGAATTTTATTCCTTTCTATTTCTAACCATTTCTCTACATTCCTTCCAACCACCAAGCATTCTGTTTAATCATAATTTATATCAGATTTTAGGAGTTCTGAGGAATATGTGACATTAAATTTCAAATATGCGCTCTCTTGTGGACTACAATGTAATCAGTTTAACTAACTTACCTATTAACTGCTATTGATAGATACATTTACTCCCACTACCACTGTAAATGAGTAAAATTTCAAATCTTAAGAAACTTGGTCAGTTTTATAATTATAGTTACTGCAGTAAGAGAAAGTGGTGTGAGTGTTTCGCGCAAGAATTATTTTTCTTTTCTTTTTTGTTTAGTGAGAGAGAGTGAGAGAGAGGGAATAATAGTGAAATAAATCTAAAATTAACCCTGTTTTCTCTGCACCACATAACGATCAATACAATATTTGAAGTGTTATGGTTACAACGAGTATACTTGGCACTTAATTAAGTACTTTCAAGATGGGATCTTATAATAAGTAAACACCTTAAAGCATGGTAACCATATTAAAGTCTTGATAACCTGCCAGTTTAACAATGTGTATGGTTTATTTGAATAGAGTTTGACTACGTATATTGATATACTTTTACAGCTATAACAGTCGTTTCACTTTATTTAACAGACCTATCAAATGAATTTTAAAACTATAATAAAGTTGAAAAATTCATATGAGAATTTTACACTAATTTTCAACTTGTAATTGGTGAACTTGTAATTATTGCAAGTATTGCTCAATATAAACCTAACCTATGTAGCTGTCATAGTGCTGAGCCAATTCTCTCCTCTCAAAAATCAATTTTACCGGAAAAATGTCTCTTTAAAACTGATTTGGTCTTATATATTATGGCAAGTGTAAGGAAAGTTGGAGCCGCTTTCCAGGAAACTTCAAAACTAAAAATCTTACACTGTAAGGCTGCTCTTCCGGTTAACCAAGTTTTTTAGCATTCGGTATAATTTAAACATATTTAATTCTCTTATGAATTATGTAGCTATTGGACTGTACGGTATTTCCCGGTAAATGGCACATTACAGGGCAACCTCAGGTTACCGTTAAATCTCCAAAAGCGTATTTATCCAGGAAAATCTTTTCAAATAAAAGTAATAGGCTAATAGTATGGACGGATGAGCGATGGAATCCGGGGTATAAGGGACTTGTCCGAGGTGTGACATCTTGATAGGCCTAGGTAAGCTAGCCACAGACTTTCAGCCAGCCGTAGCAATAATTAATTATCTGTTGCTGCGGTTGGTTCCGCAGAGCTGGAAAGCATCAGAAATATTTTTCGTGATAGCCTGCTTCTTTTTGTGGTCATCGATCAGTTTCGGGCGTTCGCCCATCACCAGGATACGTTTGTCAAACAGTGTGATAACACAGATTGTACAGATCAAATTTAGTTGATACACTGACTGGTCTTTAAATGTTTTGTTAGGGACTAACCAAGTCAGGAACGGGGCGGAGATGGTACCTGAGTGGGAAAAAACAAATGTTTGGGTCTTTAAAGGGGCACATTTTTCTTTAAGAATGGAAACATCCAAAACGTGAGGGTCTATATCTTAAACTACGTTGTTTGAGGGAGATTTACTTCTTAATTAATTAATTATCCATACTATATTACTATTATATTTATTTATTTATTTATTTATAACAGCGCAAAATAACACTGTGTCAGCTGTGGGCTGCTGTAAAATAGTTACTGACAAGAAATGACAAATTACGAGTTGAATGATCGTAAGATAGTATAGATAAATAAAAAATATTTTGTTAAACCTAAATAAACAATCAATCAGTCCATATAAGCAGGTTGTTTGACAACACTAATATATTTAGCATTTCACCTCTCATAATTCACACACGCCATCCACGTACGCATGTATACTTTAATATGGGTCCTTTATAGCCTAAATATAATCAGTCTAAAGTAGCTCAAATACTTTAGCTAAAGACTTTTTATAAATATATCATTGAAAAATTATATAAGAGTGATAATCAAGGTTAATGTAACGTACATTCCGCATTAGCATTTATTTTCTCGACTTGCATACATTATTCACATATACATAATGGCAATTATGATTCGTATATACATCTTAAAAACTAGCAGATTTAAAACTAAAACTAAAATCTATTTGGTTTTTAGATTTTTAAGTTTTACTGTTTGACAAACGCATCCTGATGATGGGCGAAAGCCCGAAACCGGTCGATGACCACAAAAAGAAGCAGGCTATCACGGAAAATATCTCTAATAATTATCTGTGCTAATGAGATAATAAGGCAAGGGGTACATAACACCAAAGTGGTCACATCCTCAGATAGCCAGGCTGCTCTTGGAGCTATCAGTTCCTATCAAGTCAATTCAAGACCGGTGTGGGTTGGTTTGGGCATCGTCATGGAAGTTAGTAGCCAAAATAGTCCGGATACTCCGGCATTCAGGGTGCAAGTGCAACGAGGCAGCTGATCCTTGGCCTTGCCCGGAAGCACTCCTTAGAAACCATTGGCTGACCTTCTTTGACATTGCAAGAAAAATCATGAGGGCATCTTGTATCACAAGTGTGCTTGGTAAAAACCAGGACAGAGGCAGGCGAAAAGGTTTATTAATAGCTATTCGTCCATTGGCTTATTGGAGAATTACACGAACAAAGCTGAGCGCCATACGGATCGCTAATTTCTTCTCATTGACCTAAATGACATGCATAGATAGCATGGGCCTGCAACGGTAGGTATTGTCAGTGGTAAGAACTGTATCATTGTGTGGGATTTGTATGGCTGAGACTTCCCCTCTTCGAGGAGGAGAAACTTACGCCTTTAAGCTTCACCCAGGAGTCTCTAATAAAATAGACAAAAGTAGAGAGGTTACTCTAATTTGTGAGTACCAAAATATAGACCCACAATATAGACGATGGCATAGGCTTGGTAGCCAACTCTCTAGAATCTAGAATGCAAATATGTGTGCAACTAGTATGCGAAATATAAAAAAATCGTTGAAGCCGTTTTTGAGAAAATTTGAGGAAAAAACGGAAAATCACATACACACAAATACAAAAACACACAACATATATACAATCACACCATTTATTTCTAAATACATCTTCGAACTCAGGAAACATCAGACCATGTATTATCAGTGAAATTTCGAAAACTACCTACTATTGCTGCTGCCACCTCAAACAGCAGTAACAGAAATAAAATTACTATTCCACAATAATTTATTATTAAAAAATGCATACATACTTGCTCGAAGACAATATAAGATAATTCTAAAAGTTTTAAAAATATGAATTTAAGAAAAACAAAACCTTATAGTAACCATTTACAGAAAACTAACGACCCATTCTCCAAAATCACCATTAAATAAATTTTCCCAGGGAAATATTTCTAATAGAAATTAAAGCTCCTAATATATGTAATTCATATTTCATGTTTAAAGAAAATCGTTGGAGCCATTTCTGAGAAAATCGCAAAAAAGTGAAAAAAACATTCAGTAAATTGGTACATGCAGTAGAGGAATTTTGACAGACAAATTACTATCGGATCCCATGGTGATACCTAAACGGAATAACTAGTCGAACTTCCAGCGATTTTTCGTTTTTGAGCTATGCTGTTCACATATATACATAAGTACATACATACACAAACAACACGCACCATTTTCTAAAAACCACTTTTTTTGGCCTCAGGGGACCCCAAAACATGTATTTCCGGTGAAAACTCTATATCGAAAATTTGACTCGATTACAATACTTCATCTTAACTAAACAGAAAAAGAAAGTAAAAAAATGAGTCTACTCGGAGAAATATTTCAAATAAGAGTTGTAGCTCTTTATATGTGTAGTTGATACACCAAATTTGAAGAAAATGGTTGGAGCCGTTTTTGAGAAAATCTTTAAAAACTGAATAAACTATTCAGCACTATCATAATTCTTCGCTCAGCCTGAATATGAAATCTCAACTCAAATCTTTTGGAAACTCTTTCTCCTCAAACATTATGTAAAAAAATAATAGAGTGAAGTTATGTACATATGTGTGTCTATAATTAAACGTTATTAACATCCTACACCATAGTTTAGCATTAAAATAATGTTGAATTAATAAAACTAAGCTTGACTTCCAGCTCCCACAGAACCTCTTTATAACCTATTTCTCAAAGAAAATAGTTATTTATTTGCCAAGAGAGAAAAGGGCCACTTTTACACACTGAGTTCCAGATTTACCCAGCGCTAGCGCGGTGAGGCAACTGAACGAAAATTGCAAAACAGTTTTCACTAGATTTAAATATTATTTTTTCCCAAAATCGTATTGAATTGGTTCTTAATTTATATGAATATAAAAACATGTGGAAAGGTTCAAATACGGGTACCCGATTATGGAATATTTTGTTCCCACCCACCAACACACATCCATCTTTTTCGTACTCGGAGCTTAAAAAAAAAAATGCTCTTGAATATATGGGTCCTCATTGGTGGGCAAAATCTAGGATTTTATCCGACTTAACAATGCTTCATTTGGTGATTTCTGACCGGTTTCGGATTCTCACCCATTGTCAGAATTATGCTATTAAGTTATATAGAGGGTCTCATCTTTATGGATGAGCGCAGGGGGTTGTCGGCAGTCTAAAATGCTTATTGGGGGTCAGGGCAGCGCTTTAAGTGAGGAGGTCTTTCACGGACCTCCTTCAGGTTTCTGGTTGGTTTCCTCAGTAGCATAGTGGTTTACTGAGACAACTCTATATAATGGGGCTCATGTCTGATCGCTTTTGTAGAGTCTGTGAGACGGAGGAGGAAACACCCTCACATCTCATGACGGATTGTTCGGGCTGTGAAGAGATTAGGTTCAGGACCTTTGGCGGGAGTAGGAAATCGATAGAAGAGCTTAAGCTATGTCCTTTTAAGGTTATGGTCCGATTTGTTCGGACTGTAGTAAAACTTAGGTGGGTGTAACCCGGGCCCAGACTTTTGTTCCAGACCCCGGTAGTTGTTATTCTTTTGGGGCAGCTGTATGGGCTCATGAAGGCTTTGGATAGCGTAAGGTTTTGCCCTCCTCTCCCTTGAATAACAATAATAATATAATAATCGTATAGGGAGTTGATTTTAACTTTATGTTTTTTATGTTTCAGTTTTGCATTATGAATGAATCAGGAAAACGGTCAGAAACAACAAAAATAAACATGCTACGATGGGTCAAATTAAATGAAATCAAATTACTAGTGACAACAGAAATTGGAAATATTGTCACGATTGTAATATTTCCTTTTGATTTAAAGTCGTAAGTAAGAAAGTAATTAAGTCAATTTTATTTAACTTTTTTTCAATGAAATTTACACTATAAAAATTTGACAATAAATAATCTGCAGAATCAAGGATATGTAATGGATCGAATCATGACCTAACACTCCCCAATTTAAGTTTATTAGACTTCTTCCTCAGGCTCGTACAGGGGCAAACTGAGGATCGTTTCTAAGTACTAGAAGGAGAAGTTAAAGAGAGTACAGCTTAGAGGCTAGTCCAGCCGCCTGTATAAAAAGAGTACCTGAATCTCACTTTGGATCCTTGAGTCATCGTCCGTCAACGTTCAACGTTCTCGCACCGCTCACTCTCACTCTCTTCTCACACTCAAAAATATTACAGTGTAAAATCCTTGCAGTGTTTATTATTCGTACTTAATACCAACAGTGTTCAGTTAGTGTAAAAATTACTTAATCTAAGTTATGTCTCTTCTGGTCGACCCCCAAAGCATCCATATTTAATGGTAGCGTATAAGAACCTCGCACTGAAGTAAATGGGCAAGTCATTATCATTTTTCACATTTATAAATTCTTTTTAATTGAGAAGAATTATTTATTTGTATTGAATAATTTGGTTAACTTTTTTATTGCATTTTCTATTTTACATAAATTTACCATTTTCTTGTCGCTTTATGAAAAGATTTAATAACATTAACTTAAAAAAGTAAAGTAATGCCTATTTTTTCAGGCGGGCTTAACGTCCAACTACCAAATTAGGTGTCGTGGACGGGGGCGGAAGCACCTATTTTACTGTTAATATTTTTCATATCAATATAAAATTTAGCAGTTATACGCGGGACTCGAACTGGGGTCCTCCCACTTACAAGTCCATGCTCATAACCACTACACCAACAACCGCCCCTTAACATTAACTTAACTCAACCTAGTTATTTCTCTTCTGAGCAATCCTAAAAATATCCACTATAGATGTAAGGGCAATAGATTTGAATGTTAATCATACAGTTTTACCAATAGTTACTTGAGAGGTTCCGGGAACAACGGCCTCTATGCGTCGTTGGCAAGATTTGTAGTGAAACACTACTTGTCATGAGGACGTCATAAATATTTTTCCAGATAGACTGGTCATACGATGGGGCACCATGCCATCATCCCATCTAGAAAAAAAATTCTTACAAAATACTCCCTGAAACTTCTTATTTATCAATGAATAGGCCATTGTTTCTAGCTGGAAGATGCGCTATGTGAAGTATATAATAAAACAGCACATATCATGCTGATCACGATATAGATTCAGATTCAGTCACACGGTGGAAGCTATTCATCGAAGTTCACATCGAGTGGGAACATGAAGGCAATGTCACCGGGACATTGAATACCCCATTATACTATACCTCCTATAAAACAAACACTGGAGAAACTAAGACTCTGCCTTTCTCATCTCTATCAAATTAAAGAATGGTTTTAATGGGGTAATTCTTGATGGAGCTCCTTAAAAAGGAGCATAACCCATGGTTTATCCCACTAAACGTAATTTAATGAAATCGTTCAGGTTGTAGTATATATATTATAAATGAATCTTCGGAATACTCATGTTTTAAAACGATTCGATCATCAATATTTTCTCCATAAATGAAACATTAGTTTGATAACTAATTGCAAATGACATTAGAAACATTTAAAATAAATGGAGGAGTAAAGGCTTGGTGTAAAGGTGACTCAGTAAAGAGAAAGGATAGCATCAGGATAGATAGGATACCTTTATCATATGATAACAACATATACATACTCTCTCTTACATTTACGTATATAAATTATAATTTACTCTCAATAAAGATTATGTTTATCGTTTGTAAGCGATATATATATATATCGTTATATATATTATATCAAACTATATATATATAGGTCTGCGACTAAATTGTGTCATTTATATGGGTCATATATCAGTTACCAATGGGTAAAACTAATGTATTTCTACATATACATTAACTACCTAATCGATTCGTTACTTCATTTGTCCCATTCAAGCTAATATTTAGTTTTATGGTATGTTATTAAATGAAAAATTAACTTTGGCCATTACGCTAAATGAGACCTAATCTAAACTTCATCCTTTGTAGGATGGTTTTGAGCATGGAAATTTCCTCCCACTTCGAGAACCGTGAAATAATGGATGCTTACTAATGCTTAAATAAATACAGATTACTTCTTTACTGTTTTTTTTTATAGGTCGAATGCTCTAATTGCTTCTTAGGCTTTGTAAGATAATACGAAATGTTTAATATAAACGTGAAAGATTGATATAAATGCAATTAGCATTCCAAGTTTAGAGAAAATATTTGTGGTGAATTTATCGAGAAACAAAACAATAAATTGCAGAAAACCGTCCAGTGAAGCCACATTTCCGGGTAACTGAGTTTCTCCAAATTTTTATTTCTAGCAAATCATTTAATTGTAAATTTATATTATAACCACAAATTTTGATAAATCGTCGAGGTTATGGTCTAGGTTTGCTAATAACTATAGCTTTCTACTAACTGCATCAACACCGTCTTCATTCTCGACGCGAATCGAACCTTAGTCATTCTCGACGCGAATCGAACCTTAGTCATTCTCGACGCGAATCGAACCTTAGAATCTCACACTAAAGGCGAGTGCGCTAGCTCCATTATGTTCATGAAATGAAATGCTCGTCACGGGGTCTAAAAATAGAACCTAAATAGAAAATCAAGTTCTTGCTTTCTGCAACTTTTTTTTTTAAAGATATTTTGTTCCTACACACAAACACACACACACACCCACATCATACGTACACCATTTGCTAAAAACATTTTTTCAAAACTGGAATTTCCGGTGAAAACTCATTTTGGAAAATAAAGAAGAAAAAAAAGAAGATTTAATTAATCGGAGTCAGAAAATTTAATTAGTCTGAAAAATGCTATTTACATCTAATTTAAAGCATTTCTGGCGGCCGTAATGGTTTGAAGCGTAGGCTTATAAAAAAATCTTTCGTATGAATTGAACATTTATTTGTCCAACATCAATTACTAAAACACCCTTTATAGGCCCTTTAATTAAACCATTCATTCTTCTAATTGCCCAAAACCGTCTTACACTTCATTTAAATATCTGTTTACATTCAATTCGTTTAGGTATAACTATTGCCTTTCTGAACACTTTCATATTAATAACACTAGGCCAGACATCTTGAAATACAATGTTTTTGAAATCTATTCATCAAAAAGATAATTTGGGTCACTTGTCAAAATTGGGCCACTTTTTGTGAACATATTACTGCAATTACAGTTAACCTTAACCTCTACTAACTGTAACTTAAATCCAAATAAATATATGATTTCTAATTAAAAATACTATATAGATCTATTTCTATCTTATTTGCTTGCTTTAAAATTAAGTACGTTTCTAAAGAATCAACATTTTCCATTCTGTAACTTATCTAGTGATATTTCAACCGCATTAATTTCGGTTTTATTTTTTTGTTCAGATTAAACTGGCATTGCTCTCCTTTTTATATATATATATATCAGGAAGTGGTATAATTTCTTATTTTTCATTTCCGTTTCCGCTCTTTTAACCAAATCAGATTACTTTGTTTTTTTTATTTATTCTTACAGATATCGGGAGTAATAATCTTGAAGTAATAGTTTAGATGATAACTACTAGGTGCGCGCTTGTATTTCTCACAAGTGACAAATAAGATAGTTTTGTTATATGGTAATGTTTAAAAGTCTAAGTAATCTGCATATAAATGGATTTGAATAATTTCTCAGTGACAGTTGTTTAGAATTATATAGGGGAATAGCATTTCAAACAAATGCAAAGTTTCACGCATATATATCGAAAATTGGTAAGCAATAATAATTGTGAAAAGTTGAAGCAAAATAAATGTATATAAATCTATAGAGATTTCTATAAAGAATATAAAGAGATTTCTGGCAAAATTTTCTAACGAAATTTGTTTTTATACTAATATAATTATTAAATTACAAAAAAATAATTAAGTACACAAAGTTGAAGACTGACCGTTGCTGCGAGGGGCTAGGCGTGAGCGGTGACTGATCGGCGATGGTCGACGGAGGTGGACTGAGGTATCCAGTAGCACTGCCTGAAGAAGACGTCCTGGCCTGCCGCCTCAGTGGTCCCATCCTCAGTGACTGTCTGAACGATTGACGTGCACGGTCAACTGAACATTGTAAAACAATAACATATTTAGGGAATATATAAAAGAAGAACAGCAGAGGAGTTTATGTTCATCAGGCTCTATTCTTTTGGATGGTCAGTCAAGATATTGGATTAAATACTCGTAAATCGATATAACATGGTAGCTACATAAAAACAACTGGGCTGAGCTCACGCTATCGAGAAACAAATCTGAGTAAAGATCCACGTTACTATGATGGGCGCACAAAACTATTGCAATTTTTGTTTAGCATAGCCGATCAACATCCGGAGGTATCACTATAGATCAGACCTTCAAAAACTGTTTGAATTTTAACCTAAAAAGGAACATCGGGAAAAGATACCGCTTCTGAAGCACTTATACTAAAAGCCGACTCAGTTTGATCTCGTAATCGACAGAATTAATTTCAGAAATTCCAGAAATAGTGAAGCGATAAGACGGTCAAGTGATTCAATCCGAGCAAGAAATAATAGTATGGAAATAATATTAAAATTGTGGAGTGAAATATTCACAGGAGTTTCTCTTATAGCGGCTTACATTGGTAATAAGCAGTAAACTTTCTCCTAACATAATTTATACTAATTTCTTCAATTTTACTTTTTCTTTGAGAAACGCATAAGCTCCGCCTCCCCCAAAACTACTTTAAATGAATTTTTTCGGAAGAAAGTTACAATCAAAAGTGTTAAGGCTCCGTATTTGTAACATTTTACCAAGTAAACTTGGTGTTTCGTCGGTGTTTTTAAGGGAAACTTGCTGAAAATTGAAAAAACTGTTCACTAAAGTTGCACTTGCGTTCAACCGATTTCCTTCAAACTCGGAAGCGTGGCAACATATTTAATTCTAGTTAATATTAATTAGATGATAGAATTGTATAATATATTGATTTAGCACTTTAGAGGAAAACATAACCCTCCTATCATCGTTAAACGAATTTTCCCGGAAAGATGCTTCAAATAAAAGTTGTTGCTCTGTGTAGTTATGAAGAAAATAGTTGGAGCTATTTTCGAGAAAACTGAAAAAAAAAAGTGAAAAATCCATTCAGTAAAGTGCTATTTCCGGTTGACTAATTTTTTTTTTTTTAAATTTAAGGTGGTCATTGGCGCCCGGAACCTTCTCAGTGCACTGCCGTGGTCTTGAACGATATTGATCAAAACTTTATAGTCCAGGTCCTCATGCAAGCCTAAAACTAAATATCAGTTTAAATTTTCTTCGATTTGCGCTTTTTGAGTTGTTTTGATCACCCACACAGATCAATTTAAAAAAGAATTTCGAACTCAGGGAACCTGAAGACGTGTAATTCCAGGCAAAAACTCGGCATCTAAAATTTGGCAGTATCACAATACTTCCTCTTTTCTTACCAGAGTAAGAAAAGTAAAAAAATAGTTTAATAATCTAGACTCTAAATGGTTGAGACAGACTACAAAAGTGAGGTAGGCTAAGAGACTTTTCTAGGCATCTACGATTTCTCAATGGCTACTGTACTATCAGTTCTTGAGGCACATAAAGAACTGCTAAGGGAACACCTAGAATGGTATCTGCAGATTCTCTGCAGAGATGGAGATGTCTCTAATATATAATGCGAGAAAATTTAAAAGATCTAGAAGGTATTTGAGACAAAGGTATATCCTCCCTGTATAGTCTTCCCAAGTCTTGAAATTTCTTTTACTGAAATTAGTTGTCTCATCTTGGCACCAGCCAAGAGTTGCACAAAGATCTTTTAAGATTACGGCGCTAGAACAATAATTTCCTTTAAAGTTAGTATGCTAACTGCACAAATATAAACTATAAATTGTTTTTGTACCTGTGCACTATATCTCCCTCATCAAAAACAAGGTGGTTATGCTGGGCTAGCTCCTCACATGTTCTTGTAGAGATTGGGAGAAGGCGGAACTGTTCCCGAAGGCAAACCAAACCAACTCCCGCTTCCAAACTCACGATCTCGTGGTACCATTAGAGAGAACAGTAGAGAGAACAACATAGTACACCATTACAGCTTAAAACATTTCAAATATTTAGCCGATTTTTTTTTTAGTCTGCCTAATTTGCCATTATGCCAATATTTCGCAAAAAAAGAACGGCATTTGTACTCAAAAA
Organism: Triatoma infestans; assembly: GCA_011037195.1. NCBI lineage: Eukaryota > Metazoa > Arthropoda > Insecta > Hemiptera > Reduviidae > Triatoma > Triatoma infestans. The sequence goes on along the minus strand of JAAEAF010000098.1, from coordinate 2,673 downwards.
GACATTTAAGTTTCTAATTTTAAAGTACAAGTTTCTACACAGTGCAAGTTTCTAAATTTAAGTTTTCATATTTGAAGTATCAATCAAAAGTTAAACACCAACTAAGAAAAATTATTTCTATGTATAACAGACATAATACATGAAAATTATTTAAATAAAAATGGGGTCATTCCAAAAGTTCTGATGAGGTGACATTAAGTGAAATAACAAATTTCTAATGCAAATTAAAAATGTATTCAATTTATGATATAATTTCCTTCGTATTCAATAACCTTTTTCCAACGCCTAGACAAGGCCTGGATCAGTATAACAAAAAGTCTGAAGATTTTTTCTTTAAATAAAAATATAAATTGTGTATTTAAATTTGCCGCCAACAGCGTACAATAGTTTCATTTCGGAGAGGATCTTGTACTGCCTTGATAATAATTTACTAATCTATTAGGCTGTGTCCTAAGTGATGAGAGGGGGTAACCTATGCATTTTCTCTCTCTCCGTTAGTCGCAATTTAAGACTCGTATGAGTCAGTCGCAATGTAAAGTTATAATGCAGCACTTTTAGTAGTGAATCTGTCTATACAATTCATGCCAGTTCGGTTGCCAAGTTTGTCACTTCCTGGGTAGTGTCAATAAACTGGTCCTTCTATCAACAGAGCTATAACGGTTGTCCTGGCCTGCATGAGGTCATTTGTAAAATCACATGGTTGCTAATTCCGGTAGAGTTTCCTGCGGTGCAGCTTCTGGGAGCCCTTTTAATTATTATCTACGTTAGTAGATGTTTATTACCGGTTCTGGCGGCAAAATTTCTGAGCCCCAGGCACTTATGAATTTACGCCCGAAGGCAGGGGTCTGGCGCGCGGCTACAAAATTACGATGAGACCCCCATCTGATTTTTAACCAGGGAAAAAAAATATTTTTGAGCCGGGAGATGGCATGCGAGACATGCGGCTACGTTTTGAAAAATCTAGCTTGAAAACAATCTAAGGTAAAAAGAATATTTTTGAGCCGGGAGATGGCATGCCTGACCTGCGGCTATGTTTTATAATATTTAGCTAAACACTTTAATATTTTTTGTTCATGTTTACACTTATAATATTTTAGATAAACACATTCTAAGCACTTTAACATTGTTTTTGAGCCGCGAACTGTCATCCAAGTAGAGGGCTACTATTTTATAATATTTAGCTAAACACTTTATTATTTTTTGATATTTTGTTCATGTTTACACTTATAATATTTTAGCTAAAATACATTTTAAGGACTTTAACATTGTTTTTGAGCCGTGAACTGTCATCCAAGTAGAGGGCTACTATTTTATTATATTTAGCTAAACACTTTAATATTTTTTGTTCATGTTTACACTTATAATATTTTAGATAAACACATTCTAACCACTTTAACATTGTTTTTGAGCCGCGAACTGTCATCTAAGTAGAGGGCTACTATTTTATAATATTTAGCTAAACACTTTAATATTTTTTGTTCATGTTTACACTTATAATATTTTAGCTAAAATACATTTTAAGGACTTTAACATTGTTTTTGAGCCGTGCCATGTCATCCTAGTCGAGGGCTACTATTTTATAATATCTAGCTAAACACTTTAATATTTTTTGATATTTTGTTCATGTTTACACTTATAATATTTTAGCCAAACACATTCTAAGGACTTTAAGATTGTTTTTGAGCCGTGAGATGGCATACAAGACTAGGGCTAATATTTTATAATATTTAGCTAAACACTTTAATATTTTTTGATATTTTGTTCATGTTTACACTTATAATATATTAGCTAAACACATTTTAAGGACATTCATATTGTTTTTAAGCCGTGAGATGGCATACAAGACTAGGGCTAATATTTTATAATATTTAGCTAAGGACTTTAATATTTTTTAATATTCAATACTTTGTGCATTTTTATGGATTCTATTCATGTTTACACTTATAATATTTAGCTAAACACATTCTAAGGACTTTATTATCATATTTGTGCCGCGAGATGTGATACAAGACTAGGGCTAATATTTTATAAAATTTAGCTAAAGACTTTAATATTTTTTGATATTTTGTTCATGTTTAAATTATGTTTACACTTATAATATTTTAGATAAACACATTCTAAGGACCATAATATTGCTTTTGAGCCGCGATATGTGATACAAGACTAGGGCTAATATTTTATAAAATTTAGCTAAAGACTTTAATATTTTTTGATATTTTGTTCATGTTTAAATTATGTTTACACTTTTAATATTTTAGGTAAACACATTCTAAGGACTGTAATATTGTTTTTGAGCCGCGATATGTCATCCAAGTCGAGGGCTAATATTTTATAATATTTAGCTACAACATTAAATAAATTATCATTCAATACTATGAATAAAGACTTTGTTTTTTATGCATTGTTAATAACATTCTAAGGACTGTGATATTGTTTTTGAGCCACGAGATGGCTTCCAAGTCGTGAGCAAACATTTTATAATATTTACCTAAGGACTTTAATATTTTTTGATATTCAATACTTTGTGCATTTTTATGGATTCAATCATGTTTACACTTATAATATTTAGCTAAACACATTCTAAGGACTTTATTATCATTTATGAGCCGTGAGATGACATACAGAACATGCGGCTAAGTTGTGTAATATTTAGCTTGAAACATTTTAAGGACT